>OY796663.1:20067227-20304727 GCA_963680705.1 Rhagium mordax
ATGCAACATCCATACGCGCTTTGAGAGGCGTCAGAGAAACCATGTAATTCGACATATGCAGGATCCCCGCAAATGGCATGCCTTGGAATTTTCAGGGAGCTTAATTCGCTAAGTTCAGATCGAAAGTGCGACCACTTTGAAGAAAGATTATTGGGAACCTGATCATCCCAAGATAACTTAAGATTCCAGAGACTTTGAAGCATGACCTTTGCCACGACTACACACGGGCTAATTAATCCTAAGGGGTCAAATATCTGAGCAGTTTCAGATAATATTACTCGCTTTGTGATCGGAATACTATTTTCCCGAATATTAATCTGAAAGGAGAAAGTGTCTCCTTTGCATGCCCAAAAAAGGCCGAGTGTTTTGTTGTTTTCGGAAGGGCCGAAACGAAGAATGTCAGAGGAGAAAATAGATGACCGTATACCTTCTAGCACATCACTGCTATTAAACTGCCATTTTCTTAAATCGAAACATCCGGATTTTAATATTGACGAAACCTGCTGACACAACTCAATAGTTTCCTGTATAGTATTTGCGCCTGTAAGCAAGTCATCAACGTAGAAGTCCCTATTTATCACGCTTGATGTCAAAGGATGAGATTGCTCATGTTCAAAAGCTAATTGCTTGAGACAACGTACAGCTAAGAATGCAGCAGAAGCCGTGCCATAGGCAACTGTGTTCAAAGAATATGTTAAAAGTTGAGCATCAGCGCTAAGTCGCCACAGAATTAATTGTAGAGGTTTAAACTTATCATCGATTAATATTTGGCGATACATTTTGGCTATATCGCCGGATACTACGAATCTGTGCTGTCTAAAACGCAAGAGAATTGATACTAAGTCCTCTTGGATGGTCGGTCCTACCATCTGCAAATTATTATAAGAAACTCCAGAAGTGGATATGGCTGAGCTGTTGAAAACAACTCTAAGTTTAGTACTTACGCTTTCTTGTTTTAAGACTCCATGGTGAGGAGAATAAAAGGAAATTTGATCGTTAGATATTTCAAACTTGGACATATGAGATAGTTCTTCATATTCACGCATAAAATCTACATACATTCTTTTAAGTTTAGGATTTAAGCTTAGCTTTCGTTCTAAATTATAAAATTGCTTCAATGCTAACTGTTTTGAATCACCCAATTTCGCAACAGGTTCCTTAAGAGGGATGGATACAATGAATCGCCCGTCGGTATTTAATAATAATAATAATAATAATAATAACTTTATTCACAAGTATATGTACATACAAGCAAAAAGGTACAAATTCGGCACAGATTGCCGGTCTTCCATTTGCCCTGAAAATCCCCTTAAAAAAGAACCCCTAAAAATTAAATAGTAAATACTAAATACTAAATACTAAAAATAAAACCAAGAACCAGGTATATAAGCACATTTACATGAATTCACTAAAAAGCATGTACGAAATACCCAGCTCGTGTAGGATAGGTTGCCTCGCAGTAAACATAGGAAATATAAGAGATCTAGGTGGTGTGGTCAGTATGATTTATTCATTTTGTTTAATAATTAACATTGTTTTTATGGCATTTCTGAATTTATTATAAGACAAGTGCTTGATCTCATTGCCAAGGTTATTCCATAACGAAGCAGCTATAAAACTAAATGATTTCTGAAAAATTGAAGTTCTATGTGGGTTTATTACAAAATTATCAATATATCTAGTGTTATGGAGATGGGCTTGGGTAACCAACTTTTGACGTAAATAATTTGGTTCACTTGTGCTTAATATTCTCCAGATAAAAATATACATATGTTGCAATCTACGATATTCCATATTTAATATTTTATATTCATTTAGATATGGTGATATGTGGTTACGATATGGAATATTATAAGTGAAGCGCATACAAGAGTTCTGAACTTTCTGAATTGTATTTCTCATTAGAATTGACATAGTATTTCCATATACAACATCACCGTAATCAAATAAGGACAATATTAAAGCATTACAAAATTTTAGTTTAATATCTGAGGTTAAAATGTTCTTTAGATTATATAATTTTCTCAATCGAAAATTTGAAATCTTAACTTTATTGGCAATGTGTTTTACGAATTTCAGTGCGGAATCTATGCAAATTCCCAGATTTTTAGCGTCATTAACAATAGGAATACTTTGGTTATTAATTACAAAATTAAAATTAATTGAATTCATTTTCTTTCTCATTAAAGGGGTACCTATTAAAATTGATTGGGATTTTGTGGCATTTAATTTTAAGTTGTGATTGCATGCATATGTATATACGCTGTGTAAATCCTGATTTATCATCATTTCCGCTGTTTTAAATTCTGATAGATGAAAAGAATAATAAACCTGTGAGTCATCTGCATATTGGTGTAGTGAACAATTTTTTAAATTTTTTGACATATCGGAGACATATATGGAGAATAATAATGGACCCAAAATAGACCCTTGAGGAACACCACTGTTTAATGTTTTAAACTGTGAGGAATTTTTATTAATAGTTACACATTGTTTTCTTTCTGTGATATAACTGGACATAAGCTGTGTTGCATTATATGAAAAACCAAAATAATGTAGTTTAGCTAACAACATTTGATGATCTAGCATATCAAACGCTTTTGAGAAGTCCAACAGCACTAGGCATGTACATTTTCCATCATCCAATTTTATAATAAAGTCATCTAACAGATAAGTTAAGGCAGTTGTTGTGCTATGATTTTTTCTGAAACCTGATTGATATATCGGATACAGATTGTTTTTACTTAGATATGCATTTACTTGGTTATGAATATGTCTTTCGATAATTTTTGAAACAGCACAAAGCAAACTAATGGGTCTCAAGTCAGTGACTTCAACGGGGTTATTAATTTTTGCTACAGGTTTTACTACTGCGTGTTTCCACAATGTCGGAAATTCATTTTGTGTTAATATACAATTGATAATGTGTGTAACAGCAGGTAGACAATATGGAATGAACATTTTAATATCAACTATTGAAAGACCATCTACCCCCGATGCATGAGTTTTTATTGACCTTATTATTTGGAGGACATCTTTTTCTTCTATATTCTTAAAGGACAGTGACTCTGTAATATTTGAATGAAGATTATTTTGATAAAAATTAAGTGTGTTGTTACATATTGTAGATTGAGCATCTGTCAGTGAGATAAAATAATTATTCACTGTATGTGGATTTTGCAAGTTTACTGGCAATTCATAATTAGGTGACTTTGTTAAATTTAGTTTTTTTGCTGTACCCCAAAATTTCTTGCAATCATTTTTTATAGAGTTAAAAAATGCAATTTTTTCTCGACGTATAGCCGATTTAGTATAATTCCGTAAATCTTTATAATAATTATGATTTTCCTCTGTTTTATTTTGTTGATATTTCGCTTAAAGGTTTTAATAAAGTGTTCTTCGGCTTGCATTTCTTCCTTCGAGTAAAGAGGTTTTGAAGACACCTCCTCGATTTCCCAAAACTTGGCAATTTGATTCTGGATATCAATATTTGACTTATTAAAATTACAGAAAGTTCGGGAGCTAGACTTGGTAAGATTTAAAGGGCCTGATAACAGCCATCCTAACTTAGTTTTTTGCATAACCGGTCTATTTACTTTCTAAGTGTATCTTATTGCTGCATAAGATGCTCCAAAAGGTACCAGCACCAATGAGTAGATCAACATCACCGGGTTCATTAAATTCAGGATCGGCTAAGCGCAAATACGGAGGTATATTTAAAGAGGAAGGATCGAAATATGAATTGGGGAGACCTTCTGTGATTTTAGGAATTATTAGACAACGTAATTTTGAGTTAAAATCGTAGTGTCTTGAATTTATTTCGATTTCACAAGATGCGTTTAGCTTAGATTCTATCTGTCCTATGCCAATGACTGCAAGATTGATGCTGGATTTAGATAAACCTAACTTAATAAAGAGCTTTTCCGATATAAAGTTACTCATCGACCCGCTGTCAAGCAATGCCCTACAAGAGTGTTTAGTACCGTGCGCATCGACGACGTCAACAAGAGCAGTAGATAATAATACTTGACTATTATACAAGCAAGAGTGATACGAATCAGTTGTTTCGCACAGTTCATCATTTTCCGCTTTGGAATGTGTGGATTCAGACATACTCTGTTCCAGTTCAACCCTTTGTTGGTGGAGATGCAATAGGCTGTGATGTTTACCGTTACATTTTCGACAGTTGCCCGCCATACAATCTTTAGATTGATGATTATTTCTTAGGCAATTGACACATAACCTTAATTGACGAACCTTATCTAGTCTTACGTTAGGCGGCATATCAATAAAGTCAGGGCAATTGTAGATTGAATGTTTTTTTTTGCAGAGGTAGCACGAGAAATTGACAGGGCTTGAATTTGCCACAAAGGTTTTTTGGTGCTCACGTGTTTTAAATTTGGATTTATGCAAATCGATTTTCTCTAGAAAATTAGCTCTGTTTTTTAGAAAGGTTGTGAACTCTTCCAGAGTCGGAAGATCACTCTCTAAGTTGTGTTCCTCCCATTGTCGTGTAGTAGCTGGGTCAAGCTTGTTTACTGTGATGAAAATTATTAAAACATCCCACTGATCAGTGGGGAGCCCTAGCGCGTTCAAAGATCGCAGATTCTTGGCTAGAGTGTCAACTAGATTGCGTAGGCTCATGGCCGATTCTGATTTGAGATCATGAATATTGAATATAGATTTAATGTGATTATGTACCATTAACCGCTTGTTTTTGAACCTTTCATTCAAAATGTCCCACGCAAGTTGGTAATTTTCAGCCGAAAATTCTATGGATTCTATGCACTGAGCCGCGCAGCCCTCCAAAGACGCTCTTAGATAGTGAAACTTTGAAATAGGTTTTATATACTCGCATTCGTGAATCAAGGATGCGAATAAATCTCGAAATTCTAGCCATCGCTCATATACACCGTCAAACTTTGGTAATTCAATAGTCGGCAATTTAATTCCTGAATTAAAGTTATTACTAGAGGTGGGGCTAAGAACATTTTCACGGTTAGCTTTATTGGCATTACGAAGGTTAGATAAAATATTTTTTGCATCCGATAAGACAGTAAAATATGTTCTTTCAAACTCTTCTGTCTTTGAAATGTCAAATGTCGTGCCCTCAATATTTTCTATTTCTAATTGTATATGTTCGAATTCCCCTAGTAAATTAGCCTCTATTTTAGAAACACGTAATTCTAATTCTGTTATTTTACCCTTGTCCGGTTGTTCATTTTTAAATTCAGTTAAAAATTTGGAAAATCGCGTTAAAGTTGCCTTTTTGTTACCCCTTTTACGATGTAAGGCAATTAGTTTCTCTGAATCTGACATTTCACTTAATTAACAATATGAACAAGCAAATACTAAAGCGCGAATAACTCAGATAGATTGTAAATAATTCGCTTCACAGTAGCACTAGGAGATTTTGACAATTACCACAATAGTGCAGGAACTCATTTCATTTTTGGATTCTGGGTATCTTGACCGACCTATACATGTCCCATATGTCACCTTACGTTGAAATATAATTTCGCTCACCGATCTTCGTTACGTTGAACCACTAAGTTTTAAAATTTCACTTCACTATTTTAATTAACGGTTTTGATTTACAATGTGTCTATCCTAGAGGCATAGACGATCAATTTTACATAAAATTAAATCTTAACTAGTCTTACATATTAAAATTATAGTTTTCTACGTTGGTCCTTTTTGCTGGATTAGAACACAACTTGTTCATTCTTTTTAATTTTATGCTTATTTGACACTATTGATTGATTTACTTGTTTATTATTGATTTTACTTATCAATTTTGTGGTTTTATTTTTTTGTTTTAGCTGAAAGAAGCCACATCTGGTGGAGTGTCTGACCGCTATATATATACCTACCGTTGTTTAGCGCACCCCTATATTTTTATATATATACAGGTGCTTACAGCGACAAAATTGCCTTAAATTTAGCAACATTGCAAAAATGTCGCGACAAACCCACGTATGTCTCTCTAACGCCCGGTAGGTAACCAAATACTTTAATGGTTCGTTAAGGACAATGTTGCAAGAATGTCGCGACAATCCCACATGTTTCTCTAACGCCCGGTAGATATCCAAATAATTTAATGGTTCGTTAAAAACCACTTTGCGAAAATGTCGCGACAAACCCACATCATGTCTTGCTAACGCCCGGTAGGTATCCAAATAATTGAATGGTTCGTTAAAAACATCCTGGCTAGGTCCGATAGGTATTTAAATAGTAAATAGGTAAGAATAAATATTAAATCGCCATTAAAATCAAGGATTTTCAACTTCAGAAAAAAGGTCGGTCTGTTTGTAATTTTTTTTTGTATCCACGCTAATTCGTGAATGCCTCAAGATATCAACGTCAAATTTGGTACAGTGCCTAGGTATATAGGGGAACACAAAGTTTTGAAGACATATTTTTTAACACCCTCCACAAATAGGAGGGAGAGGAGAATAGGGTAGAGGTGTATTCTCCTCTCCGTTTCGTCTCCACCATATTTCATTTTCCATTCAATAAAAAAAAATTGTAAATAGGTAGGTACGGTACAACGTACAACGGATAATTAAGAATTTTGGAAAATGGAAATATCAATGTAGCATGATTTTATCGTTTAAGTGTTTCAACACAAAGTTTTGAAGACATAATTTTTAACACCCTCCACAACTAGGAGGGAGAGGAGAATAGGGTAGAGGAGTATTCTCCTCTCCGTTTCGTCTCCACCATATTTCCATTCAATAAAAAAAAATTGTAAATAGGTAGGTACGGTACAACGTACGATAATTAAGAATTTTGGAAAATGGAAATATCAATGTAGCATGATTTTATCGTTTAAGTGTTTCAAGGTGAGGATTTTAAATTTAGTCCGTTTCAATTTAATTGCAGTTAGAGTAGGCGCTGAAAATTTTGAATTTTGGCATTGTAATGTATGCTGTGAAGAAATATCCATTATTCAAGGATTATTCATCTTCGTGTTCCGTTTTCGGTGGCAAATCTGCCAAATGAAATTTTAGGTTATGCTTGTATGTTACTGCATGGATCTTATATAGGTACAATAATCCTTGTGGTTACTGCATGTCCTCTGTGCTTTATTTACGTCAAGGTTTACTATTTAAATCTGAGTTTGAAAACTGATTTAGAACTGTTTACAAAATTACACTAACACATGTAAATAAACTAAGGAAGTCGTACAAATTTCGTAAAAGCCATGCCAACATTGAATATCTGATGGATCATATTTTTGTAATGTTCTGCCGGAAAAAGTACCGATGCAAATATCTCGTGTCAGTTTCAGTCAAGTTACAGTTATTACCGAAGAATAAAACAGGATAAAATGATGATCAGTGATGATCGAGCAGTTAGATCAGTTGTACATAAACAAACGTAATAGGTATATTGCTGGTCATTTTTAATATTTTTTAAAAAGTATGAGTATCCCTAAATAATTGTTTTGAAATAAAGTGCTATAATAGCGTAGTGAATACAACGGTTAGTTCATATTATACCATATATCACTGTTACATGTTTTCTCCAATTAGCATAAAACCAACAAAACTGAGCATGCATAAGCAATGTTTTGTAGATAAATATTGAAGTATCTATCATTTATATCGCCCTGCGTGTATGTAAATACCTAGGTGATGGCCATCTATGTCATCGCAGTGTTAAAATTTCTTTCTACTTTAACTACTTTTTTAATTAATAATACACATTACGATGTTTACTTTACAGCTTCCCAAATGTGTTCTTATGCGTTTATATTACCTGGAATAACGTTATGTTAGTAATTTCAATATTAATGATATGAACATCCTGAGATATAAACTGAGGTTACTGTTCACAACACTTTGCTTTCTCTTTATCTTTTGTAACACAATTACAATTAATACGTATCAAACTTACTATCGTCTTTTTTCTTAGATTGAGTACATATAATACTTCGTTTATATTCATTTAATTTTAAAGCAATAAACAATGTCATGAGTCACTCACGACTGTCATTTTTGCATCCAAAGCTGTTCGTTACCAACCTTTAAATAAACACTATACATACTAAATATTTTTAACTTATTTTTAATTATCAATAACGAATTATAACATTAGATACTTAAGTACTTAGGCATCGAAATCGAAATTCGTTGAATTCGTTCATGAATCATGCAAGGGATTTTGAATAGGTACTTAAAATTGTTTCAAATTCAAATGTTTAATTTTGATTTGGCAATATGTAGAAAGGAAAAGTTTACTTTGTTACCGGCATGTTTTTAAAAGTGTTGAAGAGTTTAACGAATGTTTAAAACAATTTCAAATAGAAACAAATTCTGTATTTTATAAACGGAGTAAAACAAACATTGCCACTGCAAGAAGGAAAGGTGTAAGAAGATACATTAATCCAAATTTACCTTACCAAATGCACTATTGTTGCATTCATGGAGGAAGGAAACCATTAAAAAGATTTAAAGACAACAGCCGAAAGTCGAGGTAATTAAATAACGTAATTCATATAAGTACACATACACATACAAGTACTTAACGTAAAAATATGTATTTTTCAGAACATTTCAAAAGGGCTGCCCTTCGCATATTCAACTGGTCGTTACAGAGGATGGGAACAGTTTAAAAGTTGTTAAAACAAACTTTGATCATAACCATGATACCACAAGTGTAAGTAATGTAATTGTAATTTTCTCACAGCTCACAAAAAGAGAAAAATGACTATAGTGCATTCACAGACTCCAGGCCCCTAAGTACCTACCTAATCATGGAGGTACATAAACGTATCACATTGGTGTCATTTTTCATAGGAGTAATATTCACTAAGTAAAGCAACCATAGATTAAAGTCTACTTTAATCTTTAAAAAGATTTCTAGACATTTAAGTATCTATTTTTTTCTATCATAGTAAAGGGTTCGCTTTAAACCATAAAATGGATCTTTCGCATGTGAATATATTTGACAACATATTCGCAGCAACATATTCAAAGAGTTGTTGCCAAGAGCTATATTGGCGAGTATGTTGGCAAGTGAATAGCCCCTGTAAGAAATTTGTTTTCTGTCTGATGCTATGTAACATTAATTTTTAGAATTTATGCAAGCATTTACCGCAAAATAGAAAATTAAATCCCGAGGAAAGTAAGAAAGTGGAGGAATTTATATTAGCTGGAGGAAATAAAAAGAAGATCAATAAGATTTTGGAATCACAGTCTCATACAGTAATACTCTTGAAAGATTTGAGAAATTTGCAGTATAAAATAAAGAATAAAAGTAATTCATTAAGCCATGTAGTTGAATTGCTTGAAAATAATTATGGTATGTGTATAAATAAAACAAAAACAACAAAACAGAAACTACAACTTTAGTCTTTATACTTTTTTTATATCTAAAAATGAAGGCGAAAGGTAGATATCCAAATATATGGTAAAATCCTATATGTATTTTTTTAGGTGCCAAAGTGGAGCTTTTAATCAAAGATGATACTTTTAAAGGGATGTTTTTTCAAACAAATGAAATGGTTTCTATGATAAAGGCGTATCCAGAATTTATTGCAATTGACGCTACATATAAGTTATTGAACATTCGAACACCAGTATACATACTTCTAGTTGAAGATGCCTGTGGTCAGTCTGAAATTGTTGCTGCTGCAATCTTAGTTTCGGAAGATAGAGAAAGTTTAGAATGGTTGATAAATACTTTCAAAAGAAACAATCCTTCTTCTGCAAAAAAACGAGTCATTATAAGCGATAAGGATTTAAATGAGAGACAGGTGTTGAAGGAACATTTTCCTGATTCCCATGTAATAATATGTATTTTTCACACATTAAAAACATTTAACAGAGAACTGAATTGTGAAAATCTGGGTATAACTCCTGGGCAAAGGGACTGTGCAAAGGAAATTTTTCAGAAAATCGTCTACTCAAAAACTGATGAAGAATATGATCTTCTATATCAAGAAATACAGAAGTTGCCTGCCCCTGTAGTCGAATATTATAATTCAAACTGGCATAGCATTAAAGATGAATGGACCGTGAACAGAAGTTTTTTAGAGTGTAGTTTGAATAATAGAACGAATAATAGACTGGAATGTATCAACCAAAAATTAAAATCGGTAATTAGTAAGGAATCATCGCTGCCAGACTTTATTGAAAATTTTTTTCTTCTGTATCATGGAATGTTAGAAGAAAGAGACCATACAGCTGCATATGAATACTTAAAAGTGTCACAAATAAGATTTGAAAAACATACACCCCAGTATATGTATAGCAATCTACTCACTAGCTATGCATATGGCTTTGTTCACAAAGAATTAGAGTTTATTAACAAAATTAAAATTAATCCTCATCAGAATGAATCATCCACTTACATAACTAAAAGTGGCTCACAAATTTTGACTGTGACCTCTTCTACTTGCAGCTGTAGTATTCATGTCTCCATGATGTTGCCTTGCAGGTATATTTGCACTGTAGTCTAGATTAATATGTGTAGTAATGGATAATTTTTGTTTCAGGCATATATTGGCTGTACGTAATGCTCAAAATCTGGATTTGTTTAGTGATGATTTATGCAGTGTCAGATGGACCCTATCGTATGCAAGAAGAAATCAGAGAATTTTCCATAACTCAAACATACTACATAGAGAAGCAGGTGATTCAGTTGTAATAACTGACAGGCTCACAAAATACAATAAAGAGGAAACTAAACAAATTTGAGAAATATAAAAAAAATTATGTTGATACTAAGAGATGTTGCCACTCTTATTTCAGTACAATCGGGAAATATTTTTGAAATGTCGGTTCAAGAAATTTTAAAATTAAAAAACATTATACTGGAAGGAAAATTAATACAAGTGAGTGAACTTGGTAAAGATGTAGATTTAGAATTAAATGAGTTTGATAATATAGAAATAAATGAGACTGAAAATATTGAAATAAATAACATAGATTTAAATGAAACGGATTATCTAGAAACAAATGAGACTGATAATATAGACATAAATAAGACAACCACTAATAAATTTGATTATAGTGATCACAACTATAGCAAGCAAACTGTAAATACAATAACTGAATCCTGTTTTGATGAAAACAGAATCAATGCAAATGTGTCATCCTTTGTCGATGACTTCACTCATGGTGAAATTGAGAATATTTGCAATGCCTCTCCAATTTGTGAAACGAATGGAAGTTTATTTGTAAGTACTGAAATGGTAAATGGTATTGAAAATAATTACTTCGTTGAAGAAAATGTTGTAATTGAAGACTTTATCATTCAAGATAATGACCCATTTACCCGAATTGAAACGGACATTAATGATGTTATTTTTCATTCTAAAGATTTAGAAACTACAACTACTGGTGTACAACCACAAATAATTTCTAAGTCAAATCTTGAAAACATAATAATTCCTCAAGTTTCGAAGAAAAGGGGAAGACCAAAAGGTTGTGACACTACAATAATAGGATTACCCAAACGTAGTCGCCTGGCAACAAGAAAAACCCAATTTTTGAAAAAAACATCAAGTGAAAAGAAACTTCTGATGCTGAAGTGGATTTCTCCTATTCATTACAAAGACATATTTAATCGAATAAAATAGCAAAATAAATTTTACTATTCAGCCTAAATCCTCTAATGTCTTAAAAAGACATAAATACTCTTTTCAGAGCTTATTTGCAAACTATCTACATTTAACTGATAAAAATTTGGTCAGTACTACGAATGTAGAAAGCAAATAATTTAATAATTGCAATAAGACATTAGAGGATTTAGGCTGAATAGTAAAATTTATTTTGCTATTTTATTCTATTAAAGTTTACCTCTATGGATTTCTGACTTCTTTGGATTTCATTTCTTACATATTTAATCGTAATAAAAAAATAGAGGAAAATGAAGTTAACATGGATGTATCACATTCTCTCTTAGATGAAAGAGTAAATTTAAATTTAATAAAAGATTATTGTACAGATTTGTCTTGGGCAAAATTAAATGCTGTTTTACAGGATAAGAAAGATCTTCCATGGTTCTGCACAAAATGTAGTAATGATATATCGAATAAGGACATGGCGATTCAGTGTAAAAGCTGTTTGGAGTGGTTGCACTTATTTTGTGTGGGTTTGAAGCAAAAACCAAAAATAAAGAACTGGTTATGTAGATATTGTTAACCTGGCACAACTAATGAAATAATTTTGATAATAAACCACATCCTTGATGACGAGTTTGTTTTAATTATCCTTTAAAGTAGTCATTTACATCATCAAAATCAAACTTCTGAGTATCACTAAAATTAAAACTCCAATTTGCTGTACATCATGGGACTTATCAATATAGCTCATTATTCTCAGTCCACAAATTTGAATATAGATCCTTAAGCAACTTTTATTTAAAAAACTTTCTATACTTGGGTTCCTCGAAGAAAGATAATTGTCACGTCAACAATGCTTGACCGCTTCAACTCAATTATATTTTGATCAAAAGGGGAAAAACCAATGGTATATATTGATAATATACCCACCATAATTTATTAAACCAATTAAAACACTGCATTCTAAAAATACGTGCTGTTTACGTTTTATTATTTTATCTTTTTTCGAGGATACTAGTATAGACACCTATATATCAGCTATATAATTGTATATTCAAGTCCCATCTAAAAGTAGAAAAAATATCTTAAAACGTTCTAGATAATTTATTGCTTGCTAAGTGACAAATAATTAAATTGTCGAGAATAGGTAAATCTATTCTGGCCAACTTAAATTACCTAATAAATCTGCACAGACAATTTTTTATAACGAAAATATTTTCGGTCATTGTGTAGAACAAGGCCTTTTATGCTAGCAACAAAATAAAAATACTCACATTTCACATGAAACGTCCGTAACAATTTGCCACCTATTATATGTTGTGCAAATGTTGTATAACCCCACAAAAAATTCATAAAGGTTCACCCTTCACTGTTCACATTATACACCCGCCATCTTCACTCGACATTCGGGGACACGCTCGTAGTTCACATGTTTGGTTCCCTTCCAAATGCGGTGCCACGTACTATCTGCTTGTTACTGAATTCCATGCCGTGGCGGCATTTTCGTTATGAAACCGACAATCTTTACACTTTCGGTAGAGGACGTTTTATGAACACTGGCAACACTGTGAAACGTCATAAAATATTACACCTGTTGATTCAGGTAATTCAGCGTTGTGATTCCCCTACACTTCTAACTAATCGTTTTGTTATCATTTCACATACGCTTTGACCTTACATTTTCATATAAACTACAATGCTAACTGCACTTTGGCAGTGATTACACTGGAGTCGAGATTAAAATAAACAAATAACTTTGATTGGCTACACTAAAAAATTCATTACCTAGCGGGCGCGTCACCTAGACAGTGTTTCAGTTCTTTGTTTCGTGTCAACCATTAAGCTTTTAAAGCTTTCGATACGGTGATGTGCGTGAATTTGAATTACAGTGTGCTTTTAACAACATTAAAGGAGGGAACATTAACAATCATTACCTACCTTAGCATTATCACAACCAATGTAAGTACCTTTTTTTCACGTAGCTGCTTGTTGCACATTTAACACCCCGCACTTTCCAACCCAAACAAACAAAAATATACCACATCGCATAGGGCAACAACAGAGAATGTTCCCTTGCCCTTCTCGCAAAACCAAAATTTGCTTTTGTCAGCCGTCTCCTCTCACGTTTACCCCACCCAGCACCCCTTTTCGCTCCACTGTCCCGTAAGTTTGTGGGGTTACTATTTATTTGCACAACATTTTGATATATACAAATTACTTCTAATAATGACTACTACATGGACCAATCAAAAAAACGTAAAAAAATCAAAAGGCCCTATTCTACACATTTACCATATTTTCCTTTATTTTACAACTAAAAAGAAATCATGCATCTAATCAACACAATAATAAAAAAATATATAAAATATTTGTGCCAGAACATGTTCACGATGCAAAATTAAAATACTTGTATAAATTATATGGTTTTACAACAGCCGACGTAAAAAGAAATTCGTTACGGCCGACGTAAGAAATAATTATTTACGGCCGACGTAAGAAATATTTTGTTACAGCCGACGTAGCAATAGTCACTGCCACAAAACATATAGAATAAGAAACGAGAGCTCCTAAGAAAGAGACGGCAACAGCACTGACAAGAAGTGACATGTGGCGCAACTACTCGCCTAGTCATGAACTACAAACAGAGGCGGGCTGCTTGAATTTCACGTCCTATTCAAATTAATGTTTTCAGTTTGGTCAAAACCAGTAGTTAAACGGCAAACACAATTTCTTATAACAAAATTGCGTTTGCTGCTTAAATATTGGTTCTTTGAAGGAAAACGCTAAAATACATTTTATACTTATTATTTATTAATTATAAACAAATTAATTATTACAGTGGTTTTGATATTAATGGAAACTGTTTGAAAATATATCAAAGCTAAATATAACCTGAAAATAAGGAACAATAATTTACTCACCATAACAAAATATTTTAGGTTACAGAAAAAATTAATTAATTACTACATTAATTTAACGAAGTTAATATTCATTCATATTTACAAGATTTCCATACAATTTCTGTTTCTCCTGAATGTAATCTTCCACTAAATATACATTGTTACCTTTCTTTTGAAGAGAAAGTTGTAATCGAGAATACTTTTCACATAAAAAATTTGTTGATAATATACAATTTAGGATCTGGCGATACCAAAAGATTACATTACATTTAGATAAAAAAAAGTTTTCGTCACCAAATTCTTTAAAGTTATATACAAATGCTTTATAAAAAATAAATTAGACATTAATATAAATTTTTTTTTAAGAATATAACCAACAACACTGGCTGCTTGACTGTCTTCATTCAAGTCATCGCTCAGATCTAGACCAACAATCGTTTTCCCTCAAATCTGTTGAATTAAAATTCTCTTGAGGAGTGGCGTGGCAAAAACAGACCTAAGTCTCCTAAAGAAGTAACCTTCTTCGCAATTATTTCCCCCTTCACAGGGGAACTTCAAAGTACTCTTATAATCCTCTTAGGTGTTTGTCGGCAGTTTGAACGGCAGTCACATGTCTAAAAAACAAACGAATATTCTATATAACTTTAAAAAGTACAGCAACGATTCTCCTTTCTCATTGCACTTGTATGTCTTATTATGTTTAGTTTAACACACTTAGAATAGAGATAAAGATGCTTTTTGGGCATAAAAATGCAAAGAGAAGAAAACCTATATGCTGTTACTCGTTATTTTACACAATTTTAAATACTTGCATTTGTACATAAGTAGGTAGGTTTAATAATTTCTAGTTTCATATAGAAGTAGAAGACAAAAGATCCTAGCAAATTAAGATGAAACTTGGCTTTAATCAGATTCAGTTATTTTTCTAACCTATAATATTCATTGCAATACTTACGATTAATTATTCTTTGCTTTAACATGATTCACAAATATAATAATTTCACAAACATATCAACAAGCATCAATTAAATTTGACTAAATTTTAAAATAGAAAACGGGTAAAGAATTCTTAAAAGTTGTCTGTCAATAATACTAATTTTTGAGCAGGACAAAATGCTTTAATCCTATTGGCTCGTTTATGATATGTGATTGTTTTTAGAGTCGTCTTTCTGGTAGCTATCATTTTAAGAAAATATAAATTATTCCTTAATATGTCAATTCTGTAAAATTAAATGAACACGGAAAACAAATAATAAATGTAAAAAAGCATTATTTTGTAATCCAAATTTAAGAGCAAAATACAAAACGGTATGAAAACAGTTGCGACCGGAGTAACCAAATGCTTGTTTGAAATGCGCTATTGCCTAGTAAAATTGTTGACCAATCTGTAATGCGAGTTTCATACCCGTGGTCACTGCGATTATCGTATCATGAGATCCTATGGTTGGTTGTTTAGTAGTAAATATGAATATAATACGATTTTGCATAGCCATCTACAGTTCCAAGCCATGAAGTAACAAAGGCAACATCGCATTTCCTGTCAATGGTAGTCCTGTTTGTAATTCAGCCATCCCGTACTTTCATGCACTGATTTAAGGATTTTGTTTAGGAAATAAAGTATAAAGATCCCAAAACTTGTGCTATAAATTTATTTCGCCAGAATGAATAATTTACAAATATATAATTCTAGATAATATACACTTAATAGGGTAAAATCCACTCTAAATTGCTTGATGGCAATTCATGACTATTTACAAAAACGGTAACATTAAAACTTTGATTTACGCTAATACTTGAAACTACTTTTACTTCGCTATTATCAGTATCAGATTCTTCATTGTCGTAGTCAATATTTAAAATGTAAAAATACAAGACATTGTTCACACACACTTGTAATTCCACTTAATGAAGCATCATTTTTTTGGCACAGCCTGTACAAAATATTCAAAGCTTGATATGATGTCATCGGCAAGAAACTGGCGGTCAATATCATTATTTTGCCTTTAGCATCTTGTCTTCTTTCTTCAGGATTACGTCGAGACACTGGCTTAGTTGTAGAAAGATACTTCGGTTGATTGGAAAATATGTGAAGAACTGCATCCTCATTTAAACGAGGATATGTTATTTCTCTTCCTTTTCTTTTTTGGGATTTATTACCACATTCGCTTGAGATATAGTCGAGTATATTTTAACTTGGCCGGTCCAAAGGTCGCTTCGTCGTCTGAACTAAGATGTATTCGATGGGTCAGATATGCCAGCGGTTCTCAAACAGTTCACCTATAACACTGATGCTGTCGCTAAATAATTAGGTAGGTATATAAAAATATTAAAGGTGTTATCATAAAATGCTAAGAAGTATTAACTCACTAACTTCATCGTTTTAGTGTCATTCTGATTATACTTATATAGGTTCGGGCACAAATGAAACTGATAACAAAAAATAATTTTCCCAATTCAGCCAATAACAATATTAATTATTATTAAAAGAATAATGATCGAAAACTAATATTGTTACAGTCCAACAAGAACTGCGGGGAGGTATGGGCGACGGTTACAATCTTTTCTATACCTAAATCCACAATGTTTTAGAAGTTTTAAGAGACTTACCTTACATAAGTCTATGATTCCCCTATTTTTCAGCGTTTCCTTCAACGTATCGAGTGTAAAATGTGGTTTTGATTCATAAAAATTATAAATTACTTCCCTTATTTCCATTTTAACACCATCACATACATCCAATGTTTTTGGTTTCTTCCTAATTCGTTTTATTTTTTTTGTCAAGACAATATTAATTTGTTGGTGCTTAATCCTGCAGATTGTTCTTAGACTTATATTTAAAGCTTCAAAAACTCTTTCATGAACCTGTTGAAGTGGTATCAACTGTCCTTCGTTTTCTCTTTCTTTTATAAAATAATCCATTAAATTTAAAACCAACTTTTTTGACTGTTCATATAAGACGCCCACTTTAGTTGCCATAATTATCAAATGTATTTTTACAATTTAATATTTTCCTATTTAAATATTACCGTCACTAATACACGTTTAGCTATTTAATTTTTTACCACTAAAATAATAATCCCGACAGGCTTCTGTCTAGAACTCCTCGAATCCGCAAACTACAGTATAGAGAGTGAAAACGTGTGTTTATTGGTTAAAATATAGATATATCACGCCCATATCAGGTGTTCGGCTTTGTTTGACACCGGCCAGCACCGCAAAATTCTATTTATTTAGCAAGAAATTTAAAATACCAAAGATTGAAGGCGTATTTGGTAATGTGTAATAAATAAGAATCGGATCAGTAACGTCTGAAAGTTGGTTTAACTCGCTCAGAATAATAAAAGAAAAATATTTAGGGAAAAGATGGTTTTAACAAAATTCGAGGAACGAATTAGTAAAATAAAATTTTAAGAAGGAACATTTTTTACTTTTAATATAATTTAAAAAAAGTAGAGCCAAAAGGATTTGACTTGAATTATTTCATTGCCATTTCATCCACTATTTATCGCAAAAAATAACTTAAACATTTCTTATAAAGACTAATTTAATTCTAATATGAGACGACTGTTAACCCAAATAAATAATAGTTCACAATAACGACTGACAAATTTTCACAGTTTGAGAATCGCTGAATTTATTGAAAACAGATTATTTATCTCTCTCTTCAGTGGTATGTTGCATATTTCCGTCTCAATGGAGATGAGAGAGAAGCTCGCTAGACATACGTGAACAACGTTCTCGGGCTATTGCTTTAACTTTGTGTGCAACAGAAAATGAAATCGTACGCGTAATATCAACTCATACAGATGCCAAGTTAAAATATACTCGACTTTATGTTAGTTAGCCTCGTGCGTATTACCTATCTTTATAAAGCTCCATGGTTGTAACTTCTCTGCCTTCAAAGTGCAAACTGCAAATAGCTGAATTTTTACTAATGCAGTAGTCCTCCGTGTGTATAGCTCTAAGCCAATTTATTGCAGCACTGGATCCTTTGGGAAAGGATAAATACTATTTGAGGATTCAGTTTTTAAAGTACTTGCATAGTATACAGCAATGTCGAGGCATCTACAATATAAAAAATAAACACATATTTAGTGCGCGTCATGGTCATATGTAATGTGAAAGAATTGGATGCAAACAATTTATAACATCCACTGATAGAAACGTGTAATTTTGTAACATTTGTCAAATAAACTGTATTCATTTATAAATAACAATTTGCAAGGTGTACAATACTATTTTATTTTTGTTTTATAAGTCTATATCATTATTATATTATGTTATATTTATACCAGGTTATAAAATACTGGTAAGTCAATCATATATACATACCTTTTTAGTGCTTAAATATTTTTGTTTAATTAAATTATCACTTTTCCTAACTTTAAACATTGTTTGCATCCATTTATCTGTCAGATGACGTTTTCACTAAATGACCGTATATAATGCTTTCATACCTTTGTCCAGTTTAAAAACTTCAAATAAGCGAAGTTAATGAATTATTAATAATAATTCTTAATAACACAGTACTAAAGTACAAACAGTACAAAGTCTAAAAAGTAATTAATTACTAAACAAACACCGCTGGTAAACAACACGACCAGAGTGGTCTACCTGTCGCGTTGCCAGATCTCAAACTTCATGGCTTGGAACTGTAGAAGGCTATGGATTTTGTCATTTCCCTATAAGGTGAGATGGTAGTCCTGTTAATCTAGTGTCTTATACTTTCTTGTGGTGGCAATGATAATCTATCAGTCACTCAATTATTGTCAACTGTCAGAAACACTGAAATTTGAAACTAAACGTTTTTTATGAAATGGAAATGCTTGCTGAAAATGTGAACAGTGAACAGAAATGCGAGGAAGCAGTAAACCAAATTAGTGTGTACAATAATGTGTGTATTTAGTCAGAATAATGGGTAGAAAAAAATGTGCTTTCAACAATGACTGGATTAATGAAACAATTAACCCCCAATGGTCCAATGTGTTTTGCAAAGTTCAGAATGATTCATTCAGTGCATAATGCAAGTTATGCAGGAAGAAAATAGATTTGAGTAATATGGGAAAGCAGGCTTTAACCAGCCATGAAAAAAGTGTGAAACATGTACGGCCATCCAGTTACCCGCTACAAATTAGAAAATTAGTTTCAAGAACGATGACACAAACAACAATACTCAGACTCAGAACTCAGCCTCGCTTGTTGATGAATCAAATTACGTTGATGGTGCAGTAGGAATGCAGCAACAGTCTACAGTGACTGGATTTGTTTTCAATATAAATGTAAGCAAATTGTATCTAATATAACTCGTAGTATTTTGATTGATTTATTAAAATATTTTGTAGGTGGTCGATGCTGAGATATTGTGGTGCTTAACAATAGTTGCGACAAATATGAGCTATAATTCTTGTTCGACAGTCATCCCAACATTAAAGAGCATGTTTCTTGATAGTCAGATCGCTTAAAAAATAACATTGGGCTACACAAAGGCAGCTTACACAGTGAGCTACGGTTTAGCTGAGTATTTTAAGGAGTGCCTGCATGAAATACTTGTGTCCAGTGACCATTACGTTGTATGCTTTGATGAAGCGATGAACAGAATTGTCTAGTCTGGACAAATGGACATACACATAAGATTTTTTCATGGAGGTCAGACTGTAACAAGGTTTCTTACTTCTGTGTTTATGAAGTACACTACAGCACAAGATCTATTGAAATATTTCCTGATGGGGCTGAAAAATTCAATTGACCCTAATCGAATTTTGCAAGTAAATAAAAATTAAACTATCCTAATTATCTTATCATTTATGGCTTCGTTTTTTAGATTAGTATGGATGGGCCCCATGTCAACTGGAAATTCTTCTCACTTTTGAAAGACCATCAGGCACAGTCTACGGAAAAGAAGATTTTGGACATCGGGTTGTGCGGGTTGCATATTGTCCACGGAGCACTACAAACGGGTCATAAGACTTGCAAATGGCAAATTAATGATTTCCTCAGAGGTCTACCAACTTTTCAAAGACTCGCCAAAGAGACGCAATGATTTCACAAATCTTGCAAAATGTGATACATTTCCAAAGAAATTCTGTGCAACCCGGTGGGTGGACAATGCAGAGGCGGCTAAAATTGCACCAAAATTAGTGGACAGTATAAAACTTTATATCGAACACAAAGACACTAAATTGCTTTCGAATTATTCTATAAAAAATGTCAAAACGGGGTTGAGCGATAAACTAATCAAAGCAAAATTGGCATTTTTTGAACTTGTTGCATCGTTATTGGAACCATTTTTAAGAAAATATCAAACCGACCAACCTATGGTACCATTTCTGTTCAATGATCTAGAAGTACCGATTCGTAATTTAGTTGAACGATTTATGAAACCTGAAGTGGTGAAAGATTGTTTGTTGCGCAAACTTCTGAAATTGAAATTTAGCGACAAAACTCTCCAAAAACAGGTAAGCAGTGTTGATGTGGGATTCAGTACAAGAAAAATTCTGTCGGACAAAACAATAACCGAGAAAGAAAAACTTTTATTTCTTAATGATTGTCAAACGTTTCTGCAAGCGTGTGTGGAAAAACTTGTTGAGAGGTTTTGGTAAAATCAGCAGCGGCCCTAAATCCTAAAACCATGGTTCTCTTCGAAAGAAAAAGTTGCAGTCTTTTCAGTAGTTTACTGCAGACACTTTTTGAACATAATATCAAACCAGTTTAAAACATTACCTGTAAGACCAATTCTTTCCAATTTATATAATAATAAATCTCGGTTTATAGTTTCAAATGCCCTACGGAAGTCCAAAAACACTGCTAATATTACATAACCATTTTCTAAGAATTTATACCATTCATCACAAATATTTAAAATTACAGCCTCGCAAGAATGATTTTTACGAAAACCTGATTGGTTAGGCACTAAAACAGAGTTTTCATCACAGAATTGCAATAGTTGTTCCTTGACTTCAATTTCTAATATCTTTTCATACACTGGAACAGTACCGTAAAACGGGGCTACTGTAAATTCTGTAGTAAATAGGGCATGCTCGTTTTCAAAATTCTGCGGTTACATGTCGGTTCCTGTTAGTGTATGTCTAGCAAAGTGTGGGGTAGTTTGTCGCTGACAGTGAGTATTTTATGTTATTTTATTATTTTATGATTCGATCGAAATATGACGTTTCCGAAAAAGTGAAAAAGTAACCGTAGCCCAGTAAAGCAAGTTGGATGTATCATAATTTGATTTGATAAGTTCGATAACATGGGGTTGAAATAATCTTTCGTCAAAATTTCATTACTTTACCTCACGATTTGTTTTTTATACAGGGTGATGAACAAAATGTCGCACTTTCTTCAGACACAAACTTGCCTGAAGATATCATTCTGGAATAGTAGAAAGGTTTTTTATGAACATATTTTTTTAGAAATGTTATTTGCTTTCGTTTTTCTTGCAAAGTTTGTGTATTTATTAAATTTTTGTTTATTTTATAAGGTAGGTAAATATATTTTTAAGGCAGCAGAAATGTTTCATTTTTTGTTTTTCAACTGTAGGTAAATATTTTTAAAAAATTTTTGGCTGTCCGAAGTTAACTATAGGCGTGTCTAACTTTGTTTTATTGTGGTTTTCTAGTTGCGTCCGAAGTTACCCCACGTTGAGAGGTAACTTCGGACAGCAAAAAATCGAAAAAAAAAAATTGAAGCAAACAGTTTTTTCCTTCAATTCGTGAAAGAGTGTACTCATAAAGAATAGAGCAAGCTATCATAGAAGATTTAGACTTTTTCGATTTAATTTGGAGAAGGTATAAGCAAAAAAAACCGAAAAATCGTCCGAAGTAGCCCCGTTTTACGGTATTTATTGGTCTATGATCTTCACATAATATTGAGTTTGTCACTTTTGGCACTGGTATGACACAAGACGTCTTCCACTCCTCCGAAAATTCACCATATTCTAGCGATAAATTTACTACATCAAGAAATTGATTTCCTGTGACATAGAACGCGTCTTGTACTATTTTTGTTGTTAACATATCTCACAGTCTATTGTGTTTTATAAGTAAGCAATTATTTCATGAAGTTTTCTCATAGTTATTATTTGAAATTTCTGGAAGTTTCCTTTCTGCTCAATATTATTTAGCATTTGGTTGAAATTATTTCTGAAGTTAATATTGGAAGTAATTTCATCAATACTTGTAAGGAAAAAGGAATTAAATTTTTGAGCAATTATAATTTCGTTTTCTACTAGTATGTGAGAGAATTGAATACTCTTAATAGTTGATTTTTTATCTGGTAATAATTGTTTTAGTTGTTTCCATAATGCTTTGCCATTAGAGGAGTTGCAAGTAATTAAATTATTATAATATTTCTCTTTATATAATTTTAAACATTTTACTAACTTTTTAAATTTTCAAAATATTCTATAAATAAATTATCTCTAGTTTGTGGGGGATGATAAATTGTTGTTATTTGAAACTTCTCTATTCCTATTTTTATTTAAATCCCTAAAATCCAGATGAAGTTATCAACAACTTCATTCAATATTACCTTATATTTATAATCTTTATTGATATATATATAGATACTCCACCAGTCCTTCTGTTTTCTGTCACACAATTTTCCATTTTATAACTATCTATCTTCAATTCTTTTATATTCACATCATCAATATGTGTTTCTGATAAACATAATACTACTTGCTTCCAATTTGGTGCTAGCATACAAATTTCTTCTTTATTATTTAAGAAACCTTGACAATTGAAGTATACTATTTTATTTCCTGTTTTTTTTTGTTGCTATGCGGTATATTTCGTTTCATTGCATTGTCTTTCAACATGTCTTTTATAGCAAGGACAATTTAAATCATTTGCAGCGTGGTCAGGATTAACGTTAATCTTTAATTTTTCTCTTATTGAAAGACAATTGATACATTTAAAAATTTCTGACTTACTCATTAGTTTGAGGGGTGGCTCACTCCATAGAAATGTGTACACCAGATTTAAAATCTTGGGATTTAACTGGGATTGAATGAGATTGAACGGATTGAATAAGATTGAACGGATTGAATTTTGAATTACCGGAATTTAATTCAGATTGAAAGATTTAACTCGTACTGAACAGATAGATTGAACTAAGATTGAAGAGATTGAATATATTGAAATGGGATTTTGAACAGACTGAACTAAGATTGAACGGTTTAAATAGAGATTAATCATTTAATATTTGTAATCTCTTTCTAGTGTATTTGATCAATCCCATATATTAGTTGCTTAATACATTGAAATAGCGTTTCTTAAAGCCATTTGACTGTGTAAAATTTGATACAAAATACAAAACGACAACTTAAGTGATAACATTTTATTTAGTTTCTTATGTCGGTAAGCAGTTATCATGTTTATTTTTTTGTCAAAATATTCTTTTATCTAATTTTACATCGCATCCTATGACTTTTATACTTCATTACTAATAAGTATACCAAAGTATTTTGTTCTCGATTTTGTTGTTATTCAATATATCTTACCTCGTGTAGAGAGCACTGAGAGCAGAAATTGCTAGATTATTGCTGTATTTTTGTATATTATATTTGCCTCAATTTTTGCTGACAATGGTTGAAAATTATTAAAACAAATAAGTGTTAAACAAAAATGTATTTATGGAAGAATGATCCAACTAAAATATGCAAATTGTACGCTTCAAATTTTCAGAGTACAAAGCATTTTATCTTGATAACATTTTTATTTGATTTAACTTTTTTATTTTTAAAATTATTACTATAAACCGAGCTATAAACCAAAACACCGAACTGCAGGGTCGCTTATCAAGTTTTTTTTTTCGTTATTAGAAAAAACAAAAGACTGTCAATTGTCAAAGATATACACATAATTTGTGTTTTTTTAAATGGAACACCCAATAAATTTTTAACCAGATTGATAGCATATTTCCAGTTGGATACCATATTTTATTCTGATTTCAATGGTATAGCACACTATAGTTTGATGCGGCCTAGGATCCAGCAGTTTCCAATTTATTCGCTAAAATCTAAAGTATTTATTGGATGATAGTGTGCCAGGGAAATAAAAAAATGCTAATGTTTTAACAAACTATAATTTGGCACGTGAATGTGGTATAAAGCTTATTGTGCTTTTGGTAGTTACATTTAATTTGATTATTATTTTTACAATGGCATTCCGTCGATTTGGTGTTCAAGAAAGGAGTCATCATAAATACTTTACATTTCTGCGGGTAAATTGGAAAGTGTTGGATCAAAATATAAAGTATGCTATACCATTGAAATAAGAACAAAATATGCTATTCAACTGATTAAAAATATATAGGGTGTTCCACGAGGTGTTCCATTAAAAAAACACAAGTTATGTATATATCTTTAACAATTGACAGTCTTTTGTATTTTTTAAGGACAAAAAAATATTGGTAAACGACCCTGCAGTTTGTTTTTTGGTTCAAAGTTATAACTTTAAAAATAAAAAAGTTATATCAGATCCAAATGTTATTAAGATAAAATGACTACCTCGTTGACTACCCGTGCATATTTATAAAACATCTTTAAGCTGTTTCAAATCCTTTTCAAATTAAAAGGATCCATTACCTATTAAGGTAATAGGTCCATAAAATATGAATTTTTTATTTACGGTATGAATGTCTAACCTATTAGGCCATATGCGTGTCCAACTTTTAATGCCCCCCCCCCTTCACAACTCAGTTATTAGTTATCCGATTTCAACCAAATTTGGGTTACTATTAACATCATTTGGTGTGATCTTTTTGAATTAAACAAAACTTATTTTTATCAGTGGCGTGCATTTTTATTAAGAAAAACGGGATCAATTTTTCGAGAAGTCATATTAGGCATTTTTTTACAGAAAAACTAATGCAATATTATTAATCAGCATGCTTTGGAACCCCCATGTTCAAAATTTTACTACATTTTGATTAAGGGTTTCCGAATAACGGGCCCAGTGAAAATACATTTTTTCAGTCGTAAATAACTGATAACTTGAAAACGGTTTGTGTTTCGAAAAAAAGTCATACGTCATTTTCAATTTAAACTGATTTACTCTATCACATCATGTGCTCAAAAGTTTGAAATGCCTTAGTCGTAAATAATTAACTTGACAACGGTTTGTTTTTCGAAAAATAGTTTAATTTTAATATCAGAGCAACCTTTTTTCTTTTGGTATAAAATTGATTTATTATCACATACCTAAGATCATTTTTTATCACTTAATGCCCAAATAATACAGGACCGGTTAAAATATTTTTTTATCTTCCAATGAAAAATTTTTGCTCGCAGCTTTTGAAACTTTTGAAGGAATGGGGAAATAGAGTAAATCAATTTAAATTGAAAATGAGGAAAGACTTTTTTTCAAAACGCAAACCGTTTTTAAGCTGTCAACTATTAAGTAATCAAAATGTTGTGAAATTTTCGTCATGCGGGTTCTAAAGCATGCTGATTAATAATTTTGTATTAGTTTTTCTGTAAAAAAATGCCTAATATGACTTCTCGAAAAAGCGACCCCTTTTTTCTTAATAAAAATGCACGCCACTGACAAACATAAATTTTGTTTAATTCAAAAAGATCACATCAAAGGTCATTGACACCGATCCAAATTTGGTTAAAATTGGATAACTAATAACTGAGTTGTGAAGGGGGGGGGGGCATTAAAAGTGGGACACGCTGTATATTTGTCTAATTCATATTTTAGAAACTTTATTTTAAAATTTTCAATATCAATAATTTCTATTATTCGGCCAATGTACCACCCGACATCATACATGACCGCATAAAAGAAATCTGGTCTAAAATTGTGTCGTCCTCATTAATATCTTCCCACATATCTGACGAATCCTCATCACTTCCATAACTCATTACTATATCTTCGCCGGATCGGCTGGACTCGTCAGTTTCAGAACCTGATAAGATTTTTCCCATCTTTTTTTTGAGGTTTTGGCTCCGGTATTGATTTTGGCGGCTTTTTTATACATATGAGATCTCGTATGTCGTATGAGATTTCGCCTGTGATTCTCTAACTCCCATCACTCCTCGAAGTCCGAGTCGAAGTCTATCACTACTAAGACGAAAACCTTTGTCAGATAGGAGCCAGCATGTAGGTAGTTTTCTTTATCGTCATTTCTTTCCCTTTGCAAGTAATATTTACAAAGGGCGAGTTAGTCGAAATTTGTGTAGAAGGAGAAATTTTAGACTTAAAATCTGTTAAATTTAAATTTACTTCTTTAAACATTTCGATGACATTTAAATCATCCTTTGTCAAAACATCATCTTCAATAATTGGTTCTGTAAGATTAACAGTTACCTAACTAAGAATCAACTAAGCAATGTAAAAACAACGATGACCGACTTCCAACAACCGTCGTCACGTACTCGCTGATTGACGAAGTATTACGAACATTTATATATATCTTCATCCAAGATTGAATGATTTACTGAAAGATTTCGAGATTTAACACAGACTGAACCGCGATTGAACAGAATGAACAGAGATTGAAAAGACTGAACTGGGATTGAAAAGACTGACTAAACTGGTGCACAATTGAAGTGGATATTAGAAAAATATGGACCAAATTTGAATGTCTATATTTTTGGAACGTCTTGATACGATTTTTTGTGACCATTAGCAAAATTCATTGACTGTCAACTGTCTCAAATAGATTTTTAAATTGTGGTTGTTTCTTTTATCCACAGGGTGATTAACCAGACCCTTACATTTTCGTTAAATTTCATCGTTCTCCCAATTTCCTAAAAAAATTTTGGGATTTTTTTTAACACATTAATTATGATTTACAGGCAATTCTGAAAGACCAATTTGAAATTATTTTTGATAGCTCTGTTATTTTCAGAGATACCATTTGTTATAGGAAAAATTGCGATTTTTTTACATTTTAGTTTACAGTATTTTAATACGATAGTCAATTACAATTGTTTCTTCGATATTCAACGCTCCCAGGGTGCCCTTTTCGAATGCAAGGCGAGCAAATTAATTTGGGTATAAGGAAATGAACCAACATAAAAATAAATAATTTAAACTTTTTGGTATTTTTACAAATTGGCGTTTCTTATATTCGACACTACCAAAAATCTGAAAATGAGCTTTTATCAATTTTGATAGAAAATTTTGGAATCTTGGACAATACTGCCGAAACGGTTTCAGAATTTTTGCGTCATCCCTATTATTAAAAGAGATACATTTTTTGGTAAATAAAAACGTATAATTTGCAATTGAGAAAACCTTGATTTACAAATTTGTTCGGATCTATGGCAGTCTGAGGTGATATATCGATATGAATAAGACGGGTCACTCTTTTTGGTCCATTGACGTACTGGAAACATTTTCTAAGGGGTCAAAAATGTGTTTTATTTTTAAATTTTTGCGGTGACACCACAGGTACTCGTAGGTGATATTCCTTAACTCTTGATATACCCCTAATATTTTCAGCCCCCTCCTACTCATAGGCGTAGTGGGAAAAGTAAAAAAAAACAAATTTTTGAATTTGATTGTGATCAAGACGCCACCAAATGACCCTTTCAAAATTCGCCCATGGGATTTATGGAGGTTTATCCGTGTTTCATTTTTGTAGAAAAACATCTTTGCAGTTTTCATAATTCCAGTTTCCGTGGTCGCGAGTCTATTGTAGACTATGAAATGGGACATGGTGACCGACGGTTTGTTCTGCTCCAAACATATTTATTAATTGATATTTATAAATACACTGCTTTTAATTTATGATCTCTAATTCATTTTATTAAATTCTTTTTAAAAATCTAGCCGTCACTGGAAACAATTTCTTGTCATTTAATAAAATTCAATTTGACAGTGTTTTGAGATCAGTGTTTCGAGTTAAAAGTAAAACACAAAATACAAACAATAATTGTTTCATTGATTACATAATATCTTACATAAAATTACAATAAAGACTTGGTTTTGCCGTGTTGTTGTATTCCAACAATAATTACACAAATATTAATTTTTAAAGCAAAAAAAACTTATTGGTAACCCTATATGACTACATTTTATTAGGAGGTAAATGAATGATTGAAGTTTTTTCACATATTCCAGTTTATTCAGTTTGATGAATAAATTGAAATTTGTTAGAACATAAACTCCTGGACAAAATTAACGCACCACCATAAATTTGCAACAAATTTGATGCTACTTTTTTTCTGAACCTATGGTCCGATTTGAATGATATTTCTAACATTTCAGGTCCATTCCTTGATAATGTCATTGTCCTCATTATTTTTGATAAAAAGTTCATTTTACTTTTATACCGGGTGTAATAAAAATGTTGTTTTTTTCCGAAAATTTGTATCACCCTGTGGCGTATACTAGCAATCCTAACATATCGCAGTTGAAATTAAACTGTAGCCTCATCTTTCCTTAACATTTTCATTTCTGTTTCACTTCATTATCTCTGTTATTAGAGGAGATACACCCTTTTATAAATATACGTATACGTATACGTTCATTTTTATAAATGTTTTGCAAGTAGGCTATGGATCTCCTTTGACATTTCAATAAAATTTTGTTAACAAATGTTTTAGTTTGGAATTGTCAAATAGAGTCAGTCTTGCTGATTAAAATCTGTTCACAAATTGCTTATTAAGACCAGTTCGTTTTGCATACCAAGTTTTTTTGTTATCGTATTTGTCAGTTACGAGTATCGGCGGAGGAGGCAGTAAGAGCATTAACTTTGTTGGATGAGGGCCTACACGATATTAACATCACATTGTCCATCACCATCATTTCTATTGTTTTCTTTTTTTTTCTGTTTTCCTGTTTCATTCGCTTCATTCATGTAATTTTGACTTTATTCTTAATTTTAATATTGTGATTAAAGTAAGTTTAATTAAAAAGTGATTCGTTAATTTTGTTTTCATTTATCGATAAACATAAACATTACAGTCATTACATTGATTACATTAATTTATAAAAATGAACGTATACAAAAATAAAGTTTATAAAAACATGTTGAGTTATAGAAGGGTGTATCTCCTCTAATAACAGAGATAATGAAGTGAAACAAAAATGAAAATGTTAAGGAAAGATGAGGCTACAGTTTAATTTCAACTGCGATATGTTAGGATTGCTAGTATACGCCACAGGGTGATACAAATTTTCGGATAAAAAAACACAACATTTTTATTACACCCGGTATAAAAGTAAAATGAACTTTTTATCAAAAATAATGAGGACAATGACATTATCAAGGAATGGACCTGAAATGTTAGAAATATCATTCAAATCGGACCATAGGTTCAAAAAAAAGTAGCATCAAATTTGTTGCAAATTTATGGTGGTGCGTTAATTTTGTCCAGGAGTTTATGTATTTACTAATATCTCGTAGGTCCTCCTCTGGCAGTTATAACCGCGAGACATCTCCTAGGCATACTTTCAATAAGGCTGTTTATAAAATTTTGAGGTATGGCCTCCCACTCTTCCCGAATAGCTACGACAAGTTGTTCCAATGTCTGCACTGGATTATTCCTAGAGCGAATCTTTAATTTTAAACGAGACCATACGTGCTCAATGGGATTTAAATCCGGTGACTTTGATGGCCACTCCATTCTCATAATTTGAAGTTGTTCTATGGCATCATTTACTATTCTTGCCCTATGGGGTCTAGCATTGTCATCTACGAGAATAAAGTTATCACCAAAGTTTCTAGCGAGGGGTGCGACTAACGGTCTGATACACCTATCCCTATAAATTTCACCATTTATAGACTGGTGACTGATGAACAAATCTGTTTTTTGATCAACAATCACTCCACCCCACACCGTAACTCCGCCACCACCAAATGCCTCTTGTGCAGCCATATTTTCCTCAAAATATCGTTCGCCCTGTCCTCGCCACACCAAAATTCGCCCATCAGATTTATACAGGTTTACACGTGTTTCATCTGTAAACAAACATCTTCTCCAGTTTTCATAATTCCAATGTGCATGGTGTTGAGCCCATTGCAGACGCATAGTTCTATGACGAGGGAGAAGCCTGGGACATGGTGCCCTACGTCTTGCTCTAAAAATATTAGTTGATGTTTACTTTCCATTACAGAAAGGAATTATAAGTAAATAAATATACGCTAACCATCATTGTTGTACATACCTTAGGTTATGCTCATAAAGAGTTCTTTTAATCGTCATATTCGAGACGACGATACCAGTGGCAGCTCTTAAATCCTCATTAAGTTTTCGAGCATGTTGTGTCCTACTTCGACGAACATTTCTCATTAACAATCGGTTTTCCCTCACGCCTATTTTTTTAACACGACCGCCACCATGCCGAAAGTTAACAATACCAGAGTCAGAAAATCGTTTGTGTGCTCTAGAAATGACACTCTGGGAAACACCGTATATATCTGCCACCTCTTTTTGGGTCATTCCCGTATTTAACAATCGAATGCAATTATTAAGTTCTTTTAAAGTGAGACGAGACATTTCTAATTGATATTTTCACGCAAAACTCAAAACACTGTCAAATTGAATTTTATTAAATGACAAGAAATTGTTTCCAGTGACGGCTAGATTTTTAAAAAGAATTTAATAAAATGAATTAGAGATCATAAATTAAAAGCAGTGTATTTATAAATATCAATTAATAAATATGTTTGGAGCAGAACAAACCGTCGGTCACCATGTCCCATTTCATAGTCTACAATAGACTCGCGACCACGGAAACTGGAATTATGAAAACTGCAAAGATGTTTTTCTACAAAAATGAAACACGGATAAACCTCCATAAATCCCATGGGCGAATTTTGAAAGGGTCATTTGGTGGCGTCTTGATCACAATCAAATTCAAAAATTTGTTTTTTTTTACTTTTCCCACTACGCCTATGAGTAGGAGGGGGCTGAAAATATTAGGGGTATATCAAGAGTTAAGGAATATCACCTACGAGTACCTGTGGTGTCACCGCAAAAATTTAGAAATAAAACACATTTTTGACCCCTTAGAAAATGTTTCCAGTACGTCAATGGACCAAAAAGAGTGACCCGTCTTATTCATATCGATATATCACCTCAGACTGCCATAGATCCGAACAAATTTGTAAATCAAGGTTTTCTCAATTGCAAATTATACGTTTTTATTTACCAAAAAATGTATCTCTTTTAATAATAGGGATGACGCAAAAATTCTGAAACCGTTTCGGCAGTATTGTCCAAGATTCCAAAATTTTCTATCAAAATTGATAAAAGCTCATTTTCAGATTTTTGGTAGTGTCGAATATAAGAAACGCCAATTTGTAAAAATACCAAAAAGTTTAAATTATTTATTTTTATGTTGGTTCATTTCCTTATACCCAAATTAATTTGCTCGCCTTGCATTCGAAAAGGGCACCCTGGGAGCGTTGAATATCGAAGAAACAATTGTAATTGACTATCGTATTAAAATACTGTAAACTAAAATGTAAAAAAATCGCAATTTTTCCTATAACAAATGGTATCTCTGAAAATAACAGAGCTATCAAAAATAATTTCAAATTGGTCTTTCAGAATTGCCTGTAAATCATAATTAATGTGTTAAAAAAAATCCCAAAATTTTTTTAGGAAATTGGGAGAACGATGAAATTTAACGAAAATGTAAGGGTCTGGTTAATCACCCTGTGGATAAAAGAAACAACCACAATTTAAAAATCTATTTGAGACAGTTGACAGTCAATGAATTTTGCTAATGGTCACAAAAAATCGTATCAAGATTAACCAACCCGTTCCAAAAATATAGACATTCAAATTTGGTCCATATTTTTCTAATATCCACTTCAATTGTGCACCAGTTTATGATGGAAAAGAATGAATAAATATTGAAGGAAGATTTAACAGATTAAACTAAGATTTAACTGATTGAACAAAATGTGTAGACCAGATTTACCGAGTGAGCCACCCCTCGCATTAGTTGTATGATTTTCTCCACATTTAAAACATGCAATGTTATTAGTACATTTATTAGATTTATGATTGTAACCTGCACATTTAAAACATCTTGTGATATCAAAATAATCATATATATTGCATTTCCTCCATCCAATATTAATTTTTTCTTTTTTCATTAAATTCACATATTTATCAGGCTCAACTTCAATTATTATTATATTTACACTATTTTTCTTATTCTTTTTCTTGTATTTCTTAACAACTGTCAATTTACCTTCCAAGTTTACATCATTCTGTTCCACCACTGCTTTAATTATTTCCTCATTTTCCGTATTTAAAATTCTTCCACTCCTGCAATAAAAGTTTCGGCTTCTTAAATGTACCATTTTCTACTTTATATTTATCTCCCATTACTTCTTCTACTTTATTCTTTATAATATCTTTAGAATTTGCATTGGCACAATTCACCATTTTTTATGTTTTTTACATTTTCTACCCCTACTGCTAACTTACTAGGGTCTATATTTACTTTTAAATCTTTTCTTGTTTCATCATTTTTTTGTTCTTTCATAGGTTTTATCAATAGCACTTCCTTGTTTTTTGTGAGAACATGCAGATGTTCTCATAAAAAAGAGTACATATGCAGATATGTACTCTTTTTTATTTGATCATGTTTGTATTGATTCTTTTCCTAGTTTATGTTTCACAAAATCGGATAATACATCATTCGTATTTTTGATGCTTTCGTGTTGTTCCTGCATTTTTGTATTGATATTTTGTATCATACTTTTTAATTCTTTAATTTCAGCTAATATTCCTATTTTATTGCAGATTTGTTGTTATGTTATCATTATTTAATACTTCTTCTTCCGTTAATTTTGCACATTTAGTATCGTATTTCTCACAGCAGATTAAGCATTTAACAATACCTTTTTCATTTTTTTTAAATTCAATGTCACACCTTATACAGTTTAAATTCGTCATTATGCCGTTGTTCCATTAACGAATTATTTATTTATTTATTTATTTATTTATTTGCATACACTGCTCAACAGGCGAACCCATTTATAGAGCAGGACAAACATAGAGACATAATACTATAACAGTAAACAATATACAATACAGATGAAATTCAAAAGTACATAATATAACACAAAAACTTAAAAAGAAAATATATAAAAAAAAAACAAAAATAACATGAATTATACATAAGATTGTTTTATATCTTTAAGTGAGCAAGAAAATATATCAAACAGTTCACAATTTTTGTTATATTTGTCACACATTGAAAAGATAGGAGAAAACTTGAGAATATTAGTATGGGTGATATCAAGGTAAAAAGTTTGAGATCTCCGAGAATTTATACTTTGTACGTAAAAATTTAATTTGCTTAATAATTCTTGACAGTCAATTTTGCTACGTATGATCTTATACAGGTATATCTGAGAATAATAATCTCGCCTTTTGTCTAGAGTAGTCATTGAAAATCTTGCCAAAAGCTCTAGCTGCGGAAAACCAATCGTAGGATAAACGCCATCAGACTTAAACCATAATAATTTTAAAAACCGTCTTTGAACACTCTCAAGAGAATTTATATAACAACTATAATGGGGGTTCCACACAAGGTACCCATACTCAAGTTTAGACCGAACAAAAGCCAAATATAAAATTTTTAAAGTGTTGACATTTGAGAAGTCCCTGCTAGTTCTGATTAAAAAACCAAGAGTTCTAAAAGATTCTGACACTAAATTATTTATATGAGGTGAAAATGAAAGTTGACTGTCAAAAGTTACACCGAGATCTACAAGAGTAGCAGGTCTTTGAAGGACTACGTTATCTACACTGTAGTCAAAAATAAGAGGCTTGGTTTTATTTGTGTAAGACATAACGTTACATTTAGAGACATTCAAGTTTAACCTATTTTTAACACACCAATTTGATACGTTTAAGAGACTACGCTGCAACATAGAGCAATCCTCCAAAGAAGAAATAGTTGTAAATATTTTAAGATCGTCCGCGTAAATCAAAAGTGAGACATGAATATTACACACTATATCATTAATAAAGATGTTAAATAGCAGCGGCCCGAGAATTGATCCCTGTGGAACACCTGATGTTGCAATGTAATCGACAGACCGGAACCCACTATACGCTACATATTGTTTCCTATTCGAAAGATAAGAATGAAAAAGTGACAGAAGAGAAGGGGAAAATCCAAAATTAGACAGTTTAGTTAGTAGTATAGTGTGATCTAGTCTGTCGAATGCTTTCGAGAAATCCGTATATATTACATCAGTTTGCATACGCTGATCAATAACTTTAGAAATATACTGGGTAACACAAATTAAATTAGAGGTGGTCGATCTCCCTTTCATCAAACCATGTTGGTGTTCAGATATTCGATTACTGACATTAGGGTAGATGGTATCATGAAGTAATATCTCCAGGGCTTTGCAGAAATTACATATAATAGAAATTGGTCTAAAGTTATTAATATCACATTTATCGCCTTTTTTAAATACTGGACAAACTTTTGAATACTTCCATATATCAGGAATGCAGCTGTTAGTTATGCAAAGATTGAACAGTATCGAGAGCGGATGAGCAAAAATACGAGCACAGTCTCTGACCAAGAAAGCTGGAACACCGTCAGGTCCAGTAGTTAATTTCGGCTTAAGTTTCTTTAACACTTTGAATACCTCATCCTCATCAAAATTCCTAATAATAATTGTCAAATTATTAGTTGTCATATTATCATCCGATTCTGGATTGTCCGAGGGAGGTAGATAAGAGTTACTAAAAAAATCAGCGAAGGCGTCAATTATGTGGTTAGGATTATCTAGTTTTAGACCATTATATGACATTTGAGTGGAGATTTTTGAGTCTTTCTTTTTACTATTAACAAACGACCAAAATTTGCCAGGTTCAGCTGCAATATTAGATTCAACGTTTTTAACGTAATTGGCATAGGCAATGTCGATATCCGACTTAATAATATTTCTTAGTCGCCTGAAATCATTAAGGGCTGCAGGATTACCATTTAATTTATGCATGCGCCAATATTTTGCTTTAAGTTTAATGTTCTTTATGATATTTCCATTAAACCAAGGTGGATATGATCTACTGCGGGAAAGATTGAATTTAGGTACACATATGTCAAAAATTTGATGAAGTCTATCATAAAAAGCCTTGCAAGCAGGTGTTACGTGAGAAAAAGATACGAAAGACCAGTCTTCCTTCTGAAGTAAGTCATATAGCATCAGAAAATTAGCCTTACGGAAATTATAGTTATTATTCGCAGTTGTCGGAAAGTTATTTTTAGCGGTAGTGTGATACCTATAATCAAACAGGATGCTTAATGCCGGATGGTAGTGATCGTCACGTGTAAAAATATCATATGATTTCTCAACATTACAATCCTTATTACACAATATTAAATCAAGAAGTTTGCCGTCAGAGTTGTACACAAAGTTATTTTGTTGAAAGTTACACGTATTTAAAAAGTTATTTAATGTTAATATTTTACCATCAGGCTGAGAATCAACCAAATATGACGCATACTTAGGAATATTAAAATCACCTAATAATAGCACTTTGTTATTATTATAAATACATGGTAAAGTGGAAAGAAAGTCAAAAAGTTTTTCATATTCACTACTACCAACGCTCGGCGGAATATAAATAACAAAAATGTGGATTACACTATAATGGGAGGCAATTTTCACACCCAGTATATCAATGAAAGGAGATACTTGATCACCCGCAAAATTAATAGTTATAACAGAAGAATTAAATTTTTCATTTACAGCAAGGAGTACCCCACCTCCCCTTGTAAGACCAGTGGCAGTGATATTTCTATCAGAACGCATAATTTGAAACCTATTATTAGATATTTCATTATCACATACAGAGGAATCTAGCCACGTTTCAGTGAGAGCGACAATATCAAAATTCGAACAAGCAAGAGAATTATAGATATTGGATGTAACATTTTTAATGCTACGAGTATTTTGATAGTAAATTGATAAGTGTCTAGAGCTACCACTGTCCGAAACTAAATTCAACGAGGCCCTCATATGATTGGCATGCGTAGAAGTATACGGAGAGGGAGAAATAATAACAGGTAATTGCTATTGTCTGGTTAAAATATCATTCCTAATTCTCTCGCAAGCCTGTTTGTACACGGTACAAGATCTGGTATCCCAGGCTGCATGACCAATATCCACTTTGTTATTTTGGTTCTCATTAAGTTTAACACAGTTAGAGCACGTTAATGTTTTAGACTTACATACTTTTAACTCATGCATAAGACCACATCTAGTACATGAAACAGAATTCTTACAAGTTTTAGAAGAGTGGTGAAATTCATTACATTTGTAACAGCGATATACATCAACTGCGTCAAAAACCACACAACTATCATAATTAACAAATAAATTTCCAGTTTGAAAAACTTTCTCATATGTGTATTTATCAAGTTGTAGAACTGCCTGATATATATCTGCGTTTTTTTTAGTTGGACAAAGCTTAATTATTTTACACTCAGAATTAACAGAAAAATGATCAGCGTTGCATTTAACAATACATTCAAGTAATTCTTCTTCAGTATATTTTTCTGTAATTCCCACAATTCGCACTCTCGGGTTAACTCCATGGACTTCCCTAATTACGTAAGAATCAGAAAGATTATCTTCTAACATCTTTTTGAACCGATCATTTTCATTTTTGTTTCCACAGCTAACTAATATTCCACCATTTTTTACATTAACTACCTTCGACAGTTGGAGGTTGGTGTTTACAGGATTAATTTTTTGTAATAAGTCCGATTTTGTTTGGGAATACTCCCGACCTTGGTTTTTAGGTTGGACAATAACAGCGGGATTAGTTTTGTTTTTCACTATTTCAGAATATTTAGGTTTTTTGTCAGGAGCCTTAACGTCATTACAGTGACATATTTTATTTGCATTAATTTTAGAAATATCAGTTTTCAGACATTCCACCGTATCGGTTAAAGATGAGATTGCAATAAGGATTTTATCTTCAATTAACTTACTCAACTCCATTGTATTGACGAGGACGCTATTATGAATACAAACATCGCAATTCCATGAAAGGCCTATTACTTTGTTAAGCAAGTCTAAAAATTCCACTGACTTAGAGATACAGACTGCATGAAATTGTTTTTTACACACACTGCAAAAAACACAGAAATCTCTCCTGTTTATCGCACTCGTACATTTACCGCAGACTGTAGTCATGTTGAAATGAATTAAATTGATTCATAACATTGAGTATGATAAATTAATAATGTTTTTATGTTTCAGGGCGTTATAACCCAGATAGCACAAACATATCCCTAAATTATTTTTAGAATATTACTGCAGAATATTCTATTATTCTTAAATTAATCTATAAATAAGAATATTCTTTTTAGAATATGCTTAGAATAACCGAATGGGACCCGTTTTTTATCCTGAGAATATCCAGAGAATAATTTTCAAAATTATTTTCAGGATATTTTGGATTGATATAAAATTATCCACAGAATATATATCTGTACTTACTTTAAGAATAATTTTTAAATTATTGTCAGGATATTTTGGATTAATTTAAAATTGACCATAGAATATATCTTTGTACTTATTTTAAGAATAGTTTTCAAATTATCGTCGGGATATTTTGGACCGATTTAAAATTAACCATAGAATATCTTTGTACTTATTTTAAGAATAATTTTCAAATTATTGTCGGAATATCTTGAATTATTTTAAAGTTAACCATATAATATACATTTGCACTTTTTTCTGGAATATTCATAATAGAATATTCTTAGATGTGCTACATTGAAGGTTTTTTCCCAAAATATCCCAAGAATAATTTTTGTATTATTATCAGGATATTTTAAACCGTTTCAAAGTTAATCACAGAATATCTTTATACTTCTTTTTGGAATAATCATAACAGAATATTCTTGGGATAGGTTGCATCATTCAAGTTCAAAAGTGATTCAATTGGTAGGTTAAGAATTATTTAATTGGCTTCTGCCTAGCAACTGAACCACCTTTGAACTTGGATGGTACAACCAGATATCTCAAAATCCTGGAGGAGGCTGGAACCTTTGATGTAGAGTGGCACCGATGTAAATTCCACATACACCAAAACACTAGCACACTCGACATGCGTTTCGTCAACCAGTTGGTCTATTTTTGGGCCAAGCGCAGACTCAAAAATATGAGTTTTCCTCAATCTGGATATTTTGCCGAACCTCTTCTGTACATCCCCGACTATATACAAGCCACTAAAAGAAGTGAGACTGCTGTGGCTGGGCCTATCCAATTGGCAGTACTAATTAAACTAGATGTGATTTTCATTTAGAGCTTTAAAATATAAACATGCTTCAACTTAACACGCACAATTTTATATCTAAGCTGGTGAATTTTTCGATATTTCAATTTAGAGACATATACCAAATTATAAGGGGTTCCATTTGGGATCAAAATGAGAATATTGGCGGAAAAAAATTTAAAAACAATTTGTGATAAAAAATTCTGAAAACCCCATTGCCTCGCTCCCCCTGAAAAAGTTCTGAAACAAAATATATCTGAATTTTTTAAAAATATTTTTGCAACATTTGATACAATTCAAGGTTTTTTTGCTTTTGAAAAAATATTAATTTTGGAGGAGTTACCAGCATTTGAAATTTTTAATGGCTTGAATCTTAGTTTCAAAAAATTTCAAATTGTGCAATTTTTCCAAAAATTAATATTTTTTCGAAAGCAAAAAACCTTGTCTTTAATTGTATCGAGGATTAATCTATTTAAAAAAAAATTGTAATATATTAAAATCAGAACTTTCCAGGGGTTTCCGAATTTTTTTTTCGCGTCGTTTTTCCATTTTTTTTTTTTCGCCAATATTCTCATTTTGATCCTATATGAAACACCTTTTATTTTGATATAGGCCCCATGTTTCTAAATTGAAATATCAAAAATTCACCAGCTGCCTCTGCAAGTCTACGTTGGAGAGTTACAAATGGTTTGAGAGCGGTGCAGAAACAAACCTATTATTTCATGGTTCTAAATATGCGTCTAGACAGAAAATTAATCAAAACATTGATTTAAATTTAAAATATATTGAAAACTAAAATTATACAAATTATTGAATACATAATACACCCATGGACAAAATTATCGAATATTTTAAATTTTGCCAATTCTTTTGTATTTATAAATTTTAATGAAAGAAACGCATTACACAAGAAAGAAATAGTTTATTTCACACATTTTAAGTAAAGAATATTGTTTTTATTAGCAGAAAATGTTAATGCAAAATGTTATAAAAATTAAGAATAATTAGTTTCAACTTAAATTATTCGACAATTTTGTCCATGAGTGTATATAATTTATTATTCCGCTTTGCAATCAAACATAACTTTGTTTTCTTTTTCCTAAAAATACATTTATATTTTACAATATAAATAAAAAATATGTTCCCCTTTAGACCCGGTTTCTTCACGTCTTCTGTTAATTGTTATTCTTATCAGCAATTTTGGTTAGTCGTTCTTTAGCCTTTGTTAGCCACAAGCCAATTTGAATTTCTATCAATTTGTTTGTTACTTCATTATTATTTTTTTTAACAGCATCTGAAACAAAATTTTATAAATTTTTGTTTTCTTGAACCTTTTCGTTTATAAATTTCAATATTTCTTGGGTTTATAGGTTCGAAATAAAAGTATTCTGTTTTAATACATAATTTATATTAAAACACAGGTACAATATGTTGACGTTTCGCTAACGATTATCCAGCTTTCTAGTCTTTAACTTAGTTTTGAAAAAGCTGATAATCGTCAGCGAAACGTCAACATATTATTGTTTCTGTGTTTTCTACTGCATTTCTGGACGATCACAAAGAATTATGAAGATTCACAAAATTTCAGACAAAAAAAATTTCTGTCTGTGGATATCACGATAGCAGCTACAGTTTTTGAGATAAAGCTTTCTAATTTGGTCTAATAGAGGTCAAGAAAAACACTGAGTTCGTTGATGAGCAAAATTTAAATAAAAAATTTTCCCTCGAATACACCAAACAAAAATTGCTTTTATTATAAATTCCACAAGGTGAGGCAGTTTTGATCCCAAAATTGGCAGCTGTTCTTTTTATTTACAGAGATATTTCAAATATTAAAAGTTGTAGATGACATAATTCTTTCAGTAGATTTCACGCATGCTATTGAAAATTAAATAGAAATTAAAATATAGGGAGTACACAGAAAAATGCGTTTTTCTTTTAAATGGAATATTCTACAATGTATTTGAATTGATCAAATATTGCTGTTTTTTTAAAATATATACCACTCTTGTTTTATCCAATAACAAAAAAGTTATTCATAAAATACTGCAATTAATTACAGTTCAATTTAAATAATGAAATATTTTAATTTTTATTTCATTTTCAATGGCATACCTGAAATTTACTGAAAAGATGACATAATCGACAACTTTTAATTTTTAAAATATCTCAGTAATTAAAGAAATAAATGGAGGGAGGATCAAAGATACATGGACACCCTGTACAAATAAAATCTAAGCTTTACCTATTATTAGAGAGCTTAATGTAACGTCCATAAATGCTCTTTTTCCTTCTCGATGTCCATGTAACGTAAATAAATTTGCTACGTTATCAGATATCGTCTTCGTCAAAAATCTTCTAGTGCATTCTTTATAGTTGCCACCACCCAGTCTTGCCAGATAACTCACCTAACGAAAATCAAAACTGTTTATTAATCTAATAAGGCTAACTTTTATTTCTTAATATGTTTCCTAATCTAATGCTAGTTTAAACTAAGAGCAAATTATAAAGCAGCAGATTACCAAATATTTAATATACATAATAAAGTGCCTTTCTTGGAGGTGGTAATAGAGCAAAAAAAAAAAATTAGTCAAATTTCTAAACATTTGTCCTAAATTGCTTTCTATGGAAGCTACAGCCTCTTGAAAGGGGTAAGTGAAACATAGTTATCTATCTGCTAAGAAATTCAAATTTGAACAATTCATTAGTCTAATAACGTTACATATTTTGACAAATTTCTTTTCAAATATTTAGATTTGTAGGGATAGTTATGGGAGAGGTGGAGGCTAATTTTTGTCATATTTTTTAGTGTTCATTTTTTTAGACATTTGACATGCTAAAAATTTAATAATAAGAATCCTCTTACCAAATTTTGATAGGAGCAATATTTGTAATAATAGAAGAAGCAAATTGGAATAGCGAACTTGCAAATTGATTTATTGTATTGGGTGAAAGATTAAAATAACAATATTCAAACACTATACAGTATTTTAAAACTACATTTCAGTATAGAACTAATTAATGTTTGAATATGTTGGGACCCAGCCAATTTTTATTAAAGATCTTTCACAGCTCACTAACATGCTTCAAAAAATAAATCTGATAAAACTTAACCCCACACCTCCCATAACTATCCCTACAAATCAAAATATTTAAATAGGAATTTATCAAAATAGTTATTAGACAAATAAATTGCACAATTTCTAGGTATTTTTAAGGCGTTTTGAATTTATTAGCAAAGTTTCACTTACCTCCTTCATGGGCCTGTAGCTCCCCTATGAATCAATTTATGGCAAATGTTTATAGATACAATTCGACTTACTTTTTATGTTCTATTAGCATCTCGAAGAAAAGCACTTATTATTATGGGGCACAGTTTAAAAAATTTACCATTGAATCATACACTTTCCTTTCCTTCAGCTTTTCTTGTAATACATCAATTTGCTCTATATCTTTTATCGGAATGCTTGAATAAACCTCATCCAGAACTTCTTTGCAAGCTGACGGTAATGTTGGTTCAGCAAGCACAGATTTGATTTGGTTTATATCCACTTGTAAATTGGTCATTTTCTTGTCAATATCTTCTAACATTTTTTTATTTTGTATTAAGTATCTAATCATTTCCTTTTGATATGCTGCAAAAGGACATTATGTTAACATTTATCTATTCTAAATGTAAACAAAGCAAAACACATGGCATACCTTTTATACAACCACAGTAATAATTGGTTTTAATCAAAAGTACAATCATTGTTAGCTAATTTTCGCGGTTGTATTACTTCATAAAGGCAAATTAAATAAAGACTATAAATTATTTTTTCTATGACCACTATTGTAGGTGGTCAATACTGTATCACCTGCAAACTAACTAACTATATAAACTTGTTCTTATGCCTAGCCCTTTGTAAAATAATGTGATCGAATGGGGTTTTATGAATGGGCAACGGTGGTGCCTGTCTGTTGCTAAAGCATTGTGAAGGTAACAATTTGACAATTTCAGTGGAATATAACGACACGCAAGGATATTATAATCAACACTATCCCTGTAATGACATTACTTTACACCATCAAACAAATCTTATAACAATGGTAATATTTACTACTAAAAACATATATACTTCAAATCACGAGAGAAGACCGTTACGTCACAAATTAATTTCCAATCTACAACGTATGTCGTTTAAGCGTTCTTTGTTTACAAAAGAGTAAAACGAGAGACAGAGAAAGGGAGACCATTATATGCGACTGTTAATATCTCCGACTGACGTTATTGATGAGTTATACGAAAACCTAACCTCTTTGACGAAAAAGAAAGAGAAGGCCTGATTTCGTAAGTCTCAGTAATAAGCGAGAATTTGATTAACTGATCGAACGCTTTTGACTAGCGCCATTGTCCAGTGTTTCCTGTTTCTGAATGTCAGTCAGTTGTCAAATTCGATTTTGAATATCTTGGAATTTTTTGAAAACAAAAGGTACCTATGTTTTAATGTGTAATGAATTTTATACATATATATAAAAACCTAGATTAGAATATGAAATTAGTTCAAATTTAAAGACCGGCGAGATCATTAAATTATTCTGAATCCGGATGTCATTTTAACAAGTGTGAACTTGACTAACGCAGTACTGATTTGATTCACACGAATTATAATGATGAAGTAACGGTCTTCTTTCGTGATTATGACTATATCTATGTATATACTATATTATGGAACAATGTGACAAATAATGAAACATTTGAGAACTATGACATTAGACAATGCATACTATAGCTGCTTTCTTTCACGTAATGAAATAAGATCATGATCATAAAAGCACCAACGAAAATGAAGTATTTGAAAGCTATTCAATTCCTATTGGTTGTTTTCCAGATCATAGCACGTTTGCATCCCATTATCAATGTCGAAAGAAAGCAGCTTGATACAAGCAGCAACACAACCTCGAATACAATTTACAAATGAATAAATCATTATAAAGTTTATGAAATGCCACAATTAACGTTTAAACAATATTCCTTTTCATTTTATAGAAAAAATGTGGTCGTAGAGAAAATATAGCACACAACTCGAGTTGTAAGGTAATTACGCACTCATTACGTAATATACAATTTTGATTCGAACCCCGGCACCGCCACTGGCAATATGGGTGGGTTAAATGTTTGTCTGCGTTTTTCAAATGTGTAACCCCTTCTGGACAGCCTTGGCTTTAGATTTAGGGGTTGTCTAAGTTCTGTGGTGTGTTTATGTTTATGTAAAAATAATGCAGTTTACTTACTTGTTGTATTATTGCCATTTCCTGTACTATTTTGGCATTTGTCATACTCAGTAATTGGAGTCTTTTGCCAGATTGCTGTAAAATTTAAAACTTTAAATACACCTCTAACTACGCTCCATTTACACATAAAGCAGTTAATTTAAATACAGTAAAAGACTACATAAATTATTTTACCAGGAGTATGTAAAAACTTGAAATATACAGGTTACTTACTAGTATCATCTCCCTTTCCTATAGGTTCTTGGCTAGAATTCTCGGTAATTGAAGTCTTTTGAAAGGTTGCTGTAAAATTGAATATTTTTAAAATAAAATATCTACATGTTTTCGACGAAAATTCATAATAATAGAATGCAGAAAATGATGCAACAGAAAAGGAAATAAAATAAACTACGCTTCATTTAAGGATACAGTTTTTAGGTCATATGTAGGGAAGCGATCTATATGAATTAATAATAATAATAATAATAATAGAATTACTTATTTTAACTATTATACTTACTTATGCTATCATTCACCTTCCGTTTAGTTCTTTGGCATTTCTCTGTTGAAATTTTTTGATAGGGCGCTGTAATAAAAAATATACTTTACTTGTCGATATCTACTATCAACAATACCACAAAATAGGCATAGTAGCTATTTGTAAATTAAAAAATTATGCTATAGTATAGTAATGGTATGGCCATAGATCATAGTATAACATAATAAAACAAACATGATAATTTGGCTTTATTCTTTACCTGTTTGTGAGTTGGTTCTGAAAGGTGGTGTAGGAATATTTGAGAGTGTTGTGTTGTCCTCATCAGAACTGGCATCAGAGGTCTCAGAGTGTAAAATTTTCTTCTTGGAAATTCTCTTAGTAGGTAATAATTCTTCTTTATCTGACACGTCAGACGTTAGACAGGCCTTGGATGCTTTTGCATTTGCTGTTATAAAGTTATCATATTGCTTGTCTGACATTAACTGGGCCTTATATTCTTGCCATCCCTCCTCCAGAGCTAGTGGTGGTGCTTCCAATTTTTGTTTAATAGACCGTTCCAATAACGTTCTAGAATATGGAGGATATAAACAAATTCCTCTTTCAGCATTAAACCATTGAAAAGGGACTACCTCCACTTCCTCACTGTCCACAAATTTTATAACAACCCACGTCATATCTACAAAATCATACTTTTGTGTTTATTTTCTTTTATTTACGCGACTCAAAAATTTAATATACTTGTTAAAAATAAGTTTATCCATTAGATAACACAAGTCAAGCTTTTAAATGAAATCTATTTATTTACATGCTTTATGATTTTCTCTTGCAACATTTCTAAAGATATATCATGCATGCAGCATATACCAGGTGACCACGGATCATGGTAAACCCCGCCATTTCAACAATTTTTGAGCTAATGGCGGGGGTTTACCATGATCCGTGGTCACCCGGTAGAGTGGCCTGCTAGGTCATAAGATCTATGGTCGACATCTTTATAGTGGACATAAAAAACGTCAGCGTCTTTGATGCAGATAAGAAATTTAAACATGCCGATGTTTTTTACGGGCTCAACTTACACTCCTTTAAATTTTTTGATCGAAAATTAAAATCTGCAAGATAGATTTAAAAATTGAACATCATGTTAAGAAAGATTTGTGCAAGAATTCCCTATTTTCTAACTCTTGACATAAGTGCAAAAATGAAATATGCGCATTAATAAACAGGTCACATTTAGAACACTTACTTTTTTAATAGATAAACCTGCACCGGATAAAATAATTTATATTAGATTAGAGTTCAATTAAAATAAATGTAAAAAGGGATATACAACAAAACCATCTGAATAGGGAAGTCTCACTAATTTTAGATCAATTTCTGATAAAGGCCAAAATGAAAGAGGACCCAATTTTTTAACGAAATATATACCTAATGAAGAAGACTCGCAAGGGATTTTAAAAAAATTCTCTTTTTCAGTGTAGCTCTGACCAATTACAACGTAATTATTAGTACTTGGGGAAAAAGCAAAATTTTTTATCTCAATTATATTATTACCTTTTAACATACAACAAGAATCTCGAACTGCTAAAGAAAGTTTAAAATTTTGACACATTACCGTTTTATACTCTGGACCTGAACAGTTATCTAATAATATACCACCTGAATACTGCTGCACTGGTTTAAATTCCGAAAAAGTTTCACATGGTGGATTGATTAAGTTTACATTTATTTCTTGTACTCTACGAACAATTTGAATTAAAGGGTTGTCATGTTTTCTAACTAGCCCTAATAATTTTTGTAAGTAATTCTCACTCGAGAAGTTATTGAATGTTTCCAAAGAACCAAATTTTCTGACATCATCACACAGATGTAAAAGATTATGAAAATTGTGTGATAAGAAATGTGACCCATAAATTGACTTCGTTGTTTGAACAAAATGTTGTAAAAGTGATTCTGCGTAATTCACATAAACATTACAAAACTTTTTATTAAGTAATAAACTAATTGAGACAGTAAGAGTTAAAAAATGTTGGTATTTTATATTAGATATTTTGTTATTCAATACAGTGGGACCTGTGTACAATAAAAATTGTCTAAACTCCGTTGCTTTCCAACGCTTTACTTCCTTTAACCCTCTTGGCTTTCTAGCAAATTCTGATGGAATGTATTCTGAAATTGATTCTAAATTTTGAGATATGCTATTAATTGTAATAAATGGTAATTTGTGTGGCGGGGATCCACAACACCAAATGCCAACCAATATCTTTTTAACAACACCTAATAAAACTAAATGCATGTAATCGAGTGGTATGTCATCTATTAAATTTATGTTTGGGATATCGGCCAGAAGTGTATCACCTGTATGATGACCTGGATCAGTTTTTTGAACAAAACTTTCATGTGTTCTTTTTACAAAATTTAAATCCGGAAAACAAACTCTATCTTTCACATATTCACCAACTTGGAAACATTTTGTACACGAACTGTACCCTGAATGTCCTTTAATATACAATATGCTGGCTTTAGCAACTGCGTCAAACAAGAACATTGCTATTTTCAGAGTATACACTTTTCCAAATAAAATTATGCCATTATTTATCAAATCGGTGACTTCTGTGACAAAAGGTAACAAAAAATGATTAAAACTTGAGGGTTTTTCATAACCATGGTATACACCAACAAGTGAAACGTTATTAACATGATTAAGACTTTTATTTATACACAAAATAGGGTACAGTTGACTTGACGTGCTTTTTGCCAAGGGCAAACCATCAATATTTATACCAACCTCTATTACAGCACCAGACGGTTTCAAATTTAAATTTTTGTATTGTTGTTCAAGAGCATTTTTTACACCGATATGACAGTATTTACCCGGATCAACTAAACTAGTAATACTATTTCTTGGTGTATCTAGAAAAGTCCTTGGGTCTTTTGGCAGATTTTGAAAACAGGAAATATCTGTTGCGGTTGATAAAATACCTAACAGTTCTTTTAATGCTACATGTGTAATTTTATTGTGTACAGCCCAGTGATTTAATGAATCAATGGAAGAGTTTACTATTTTCGGTGCAGGTGTTAAAACACTTAAATTATTATTATTACTAGCGTCAATATTAATATTATTATTACTAGTGTTTTCACACTCATCTTCTGAATCGGAATTAAAAAAGAAATACTCAGTTTGTACATCATCCAACAAAATATCAGTAGAATTAATATCACCAGAAGTTCTGTTAAAATTAGTAGCATCAAAAAAAACATCATTTTCATTTGTTACGTCATTACTTATTAAAGGCAGTAACATACGACTATTATTATTAATTGATTTAAAAACATTGTCTACTTCCCTATTCAAATGTCTGTACCATGTTGATGATCTAGATCTTCGACTGTGCTTCGGCATACTTGATAAGATAACGCAGCCTGAAATGTAACAAAAATCCAATCTAGAAAAAATTTAAACTATTCATATTTTTTTAATCATTCTCAGTAGCTCATGATCGACGTTTTTGGGGCAAAAAGATATTTAACTTTGTTGATTGCATAAATGACAATTTAAAATTGATATGACTGATGGTCGAGATGGTAGCGTAGCTGCCTCTTAGTAGGTATTGGAATTGTTTTGAATTTGTGGCATAAATATCAAAATCTAACTGAAGACCCTCGTTCATGTTGAGATCTGTACTGAGAAACTTTATCATGATATTTATACGTGTTTGACTTAATATCAAATATCATATCTGGTGCATCGAGAAAATTAGGTACATTTTCGAAAATGGGAACGACTTGCAAATCGGTGCTCGTTATTTCTGTTTTTCCATTAGGTTCATATTATAATAACTAATACCTACTTAATAACAGGAACAAATAAAAAACTACAAACCAAAAGATATTTATAAAAATTTAGTTGAGGTTAGGTTTGGTATGACGAGAAGGACTTTGTTTAGCTATATTTACAACTAAATTTACATTTAAAAGGAAAAATGTTAGTTTCACAAAGTAAATTATTTTGTTCTATGAGCAAAATAAAAAAATTAAATTTCCCTCGCGAATGCATGTCGGCGTCGTAACTATTGGAGAAATGTCGTTTTTCTTGCAATAATGTAAAAATACATAAATCTTTAATGGAAAGAAAACTATGAACATGTTTCAAACAAATTAAACAATTAACTTACCTTTATGTTTGCAGATTGTTTAATTAGAATCTGATTAATCTGATACGTGCTACGAACAATGAACATGAACCATCAACACCAACAACGCAGCAAAAAATATGACCGACCGGCTAAATGCGGAAATGACGTGCCTAATAATATGGCGTAACCAATGAACTGCGCGCATGTGCGACAAAACCGAATCAACTATTTGGCGGCATTTTAAAACTAAAAAATCATGGGAAACCATGATGTTGAAATAATAAATATTTTATTTAAATATAATACGCATCATATTTCATATTGTAATGATTCAATTATGTAACGAAGCAAATTTTTAAGCCTACAGATTCAGCTGGTAGTTGAATAATTTACTCGTTACTATTATTATTTTATCCGCTAGTATTTTTGAGTTCACCCTGTATAACCAGTTTAGTAAAAATACAGGAATTATTGAACCTAGAATTCCGCGTTCTGTTAATTTTCAGTTAATAAATTTATTTATTGTTTATTTATAGTTAAATTCGGGTACACCCTGTATAAAGGGGTAGAGTAATATCAGTACGTATTCAGGTAATTATCTGTGTTATAAAACCGGTCCGTGTACAGTTGTTCAATTTATTTAAACGTGTTATAAATAAATAAACTTATTTATTTTTCTATTTAAGTAATCCGTGTGTTATTAATTCCGTTTCTTTCACTGTAATGCTCAGAAAAATGAGTAGAATCTATTCCGCCGATACAGGAGTCCGAACTAGAATTGTTAATAACAATTTCCGTTCGGGATTAATGAATAAATGAGCCAGAACGCGACTTAACTAGATAGCGACAAGAAACATACATTTCACGTTATCAGCGCGAGAAGCGAAGCGCTCCGGCCGTACCGATGTTAGTAGGATCCGGGAATCAATTTTAAAAATCAGTCTATATCGATGATCGAAATCCTGCAGTCCTGTTTAGGTAAATATTAAGCATTCGGCATATTTACGGTACTTGAAGTTAAAAGATAAAACCGCGTTAATTATTTGCTTTTCAACTTAGAAATAATTTGCGAATTATTTCAATATTGTGATAGATAAATTTATAGTCAATAATTAGTAGAAAGAATTAATTATAAATTCAGTCCGTGTGTTACACTTAATTTATAATAAATCATTGTGTATTGTAATAGCTGTAGATTTGCGTGTTTTAAGTTTAAGTAAGGAATAAAATATTTCATAGGTTTTGAAACGTGATAGAAGGTATTAAAGCTAGCCATTTCCGTAATTTATTTAATTAAATAAATTTAATAGTCCGTCTGTCTGTATGGTGGCCCGATAGAATTCGAGACTAAGGAGGTGTGTAAATACCAACGCATTTATCTGTTGAGAGAGCGAACTCGCCAACAACGGTATTGCAAGGGTTAACACAAATCTTCCCCTCAGGTTCAGAGGTTTGTCTTGGGGTGCCAGTACAGTTGTGTTTTATTAATCAGATCTGTTCGTAACTACTCAGAATAATAGTTTGTGGTAAAAACCCCAAAACCTTGTGGATACGAGCGCGAATTTGCCAGTGTCTAACAAGTTGGGTTTTGACATAAACGAATCAGGTTGCCGGCGTAGGAATCTAAAAACACCCTGTCGAGAGAGCGCTAGCCAGCGTCCGGGTGATTAGATTAACACGGATAAACCTGGTTTAACAATTATTCCTGAAGTGGTTGTATAGGGGTTAATTATTACTTGTAGAATCATTTAAAGTAAATATTTAGTCTGAAAATCCGACTTGCTAGCACGATAATTATAATACTGATTAGGTTTTTTTTAGTAATTTCTTTTGTTATCACTGGAAGTTTTTACTGCCGTTTCTTTTACTGTACTATCACCTTTCAACGCACACGTTTACCGTTTTGAAATAAAATTCATTCATTGTTATCAAAGGTAGTTTTGAAAACACGTACCGTAGTTATTCCAAAGCTTACTTCAAATCTTGCTTAGTTCCGTCACCGCTTTTTAACCATCCTGCCATTGCTTACTACTGCTACCGCTTTTTAGATACCTGCATCCGATTAATTCTAGATTAATACCGTAATTGCACATACGTTTACCCGCTTTAGTACTTTCCATAACTCTGCTAGTCGTTTAGTTTCTTCAAAACTAGAACCTGCCGCTTGTAGTTAGTTTTGCATCCGCTTTGCTTACACACACCTCCGCTTGAGAGTTATCTTTTGAGTAGTTAATTGTAAATAGTTTCTTTGAGTAGAATTAATTTCTATTAAATTATTTTTATAGTAAATACTTTAAGTATTGTTGTAAATATTTGTTGCTTGGTTTATAGATGTTTTAGAATACATATTTAGTTGCTTACATACTGCTTTGTGGTAAATTAGCCGTACTTATATCTACCACGTTGATTTGCTTTCTTTCGTTTAGCAAACGATGTACAATAAATATTTATTGTAATAAATGTGTTTTGTCAAATAGTTTCTGCTTTCTATATCACTAACATTACTATACCTTATAATAACATCAGTATAAGCCTCTAACTCTAAAAGTTTATACAGTCAGCAGTCGGGACGCTCCAGTAGAGCGGCGACCAGCAAACCTCGAACCCGGACATACCGTGTCTTCACTGAAGTTATCCGGCCCTATCATACTGTTGATAGGTCAAAGTGACATTCCTTCACGTTAAACAAGGGATTGGCGCCCGAGGCAATAATATTAGCGACAGTCATTTTGTGTAACATTAATTCACTATTTAGGAAAAGGGACGTCACCAATGGCGTCCGAATAAGATAGCGTCACAAAATGGCGCCCGAGCAGGGACCTTAAATAAAGTAAAAAGTTATAAGTGACTTGATTTGTTTTTTTTTCAGTAAGACTGTTATCCGATAAATATTAGGTATTTTTGTTTAGTTGATATAAGAAACCGAGTATTGTAAGCAACTGTAAGCACAAATATTGGTTTTGTAGTTCAATAACTACTGTTATCCGTCCAGTAGCAAAATTACTCAAAAGAAAACTAACTTGAAGCCGTCCTGCTTTAAGTTTAACCTTGTTGTCCGTAACCCTACCGATAGTTCAGTAGGGAGGTGTATTAGTTTCATAGTAGCTGTACAGTTAGACTGTTGATAGATAAGATAGGTAAGACAAGAGGACCGTCCCTCTTAAGTTCAGTAGATCGATTTTTTTTTCTGGATTTTGATTTCGATTTGGGTTGTACGAGTTACTATAAAAGTTTAACGAGGTTTAACTTGAGAGAGAATTTTGGAAAGTACTGTGTTATACCGGCACCGTCCGTAAGGCTATAACATGCCGACCGATATCGAACAGGAACCCATAGACTCACCGCCGCCGCAATCCGCCGATATAGACTCAAGCTCCGACGAAGAGAGAACTAGACCGACCAGAGTAGGCTGGATTTACCCGTTACGTAAAGAAGAACTGATAGCCGAAATGGAAAAGTTCAATCTGAATACCGAAGGTACCGTACCTACGCTTCGAAGGAGGTTGGTAAAATTTTTTAGAAGGGGGGTCACCAGACCTCAGATACTGGCAACAGAGGTAGACACACCCGGCCAGGGTCCGTCCGTCACTCCGCAGCGCAGCGTAACCGACCGTAAACCGTACTCACCGCCCCACGTAAACGAATCACCCCGCCAAGAGATGGCGAGGCCACCCACACCAGTCAGGATTAGTACAAGACCACGTAGTCCGTCCGTAAGCAGAGACCTGCCACCGCAGGCAAGCACTAGCAGACATTCAAGCACCGGCCCTACGAGTGGTAACTACGACCGATACACCGTGTATGAGAAAGTTAGGAAGTGGAACCTCCACTACAACGGAAAAACCGATCCGGTGGAATTTCTCGAGAAACTAGGTGAATTCCAAGAGCACAGCGGGATACCAGCAGCTGAATTACTGCCCGCCCTGTATGAGATATTCAGAGAAGACGCATTAGCATGGTACCGTAACAACAGACAATTATGGGAAAACTGGGAAGATTTTATCTCAGACTTCAAACAGTTTTATTTACCAGCAGATTACCAGTCCTTCTTGGAAGAGGAAATTCACAACCGTCGCCAGCGTCCTGGAGAGAACGGCCGAGCATATGTCCTGGCATTGCAAACTTTGCTCCGCCGTCATGGAGAATTTTCACCCGACAAGTCCATACACCGCCTGTATCAGAACCTGCTACCAGAATACCGACAATACATCCGACGTGGAGACGTCCAGAATGCCCGAGACTTGGTGAAGAGGATTGAGGAATATGAAAACCTTTGTCAAGAGATGTCCGGTGGAGAAGCACAGCGAATCAGCAAGCCCCACAGAGGTGGCACAGCTGAAAGATTCACTAGCCAAGGGCAGAAGCCAAAGACTTCACACCGCCAGCAATCGTTGACCGCCGCACAGGAGGAGGAAGTTATACCTCCTAACCAAGGTCATACCGGGGTCAGAAGCAGACCTGACGGTACGTCCAGAAGGGACCAGTCCCAACCGGCGCAGAGTACCCGACCCTCTGCTGCCGGCTTCGACAGAAGTCGTGTTTGTTGGCGCTGTGGAAAGGTTGGACATTACCGCGGACAATGTCACGCACCGCCGAAACTTTTCTGTTCACGATGTGGTCGCAATGGAGTCATGACTCGAAATTGCGGATGCCAGAACCAGCAAAAAGCTGTACCGAAACCAGACCAGATACCCGCAAGTACAGCCTCGTCCGAATTAACCAACCTACCTGAAGATAACCGACCGTTTGTTGACATCCAGATAAGTGGAAAAACATTTACCGCCCTGATCGACACCGGAGCCGTAAGGTCCTATGTAGGAGAGCAAGTAGCCGAACATTGCAAGAAGATAGGGATAGCCATGGAAGGAATCCAGGCACCAGCTGCCAAGTTGGCAAATGGTGCAGTCATACCTGTCAGTGGGGCTTACTGTCTCAACTTCGTGATTGGCCGAACCCAATTTTCTGAACTACTGCTGTATCTCCCTCACTTATCGTCCGATGTAGTACTTGGTATGGATGTGCTAAGTAAGAAGAAGTTCAACATAGACATGTTGACTGCCACCGTATACCTGAACAGTCAAGTGGTATCCAGACGCTTGCCACACCAGGCTTGCAGTCCGTTGGGAGGTTTGTCACCTACCCTGACCGTAGAGGAAGAAGCCAAGCTCCAGCATTTCCTGGACTACGAGCTTCCTAGTTTCAAAGAAATCCGTGGGACCACTCAGCAGGTACAACACGAAATACGGCTACTCCATACCGAACCGATCAAACAACGTTACCGTCCTCGGAACCCACGTATGCAAGAAATCATCGACAAGGAGGTCGATGCCATGCTAGCGGAAGGGATCATTGAACCCTCTAGCAGCCCGTGGAGTTCACCTGTTGTGATCGTCCGAAAGAAAGATGACAAGTACCGATTTTGCATTGACTTCAGAAAGGTCAATGAAGTAACCTGCAAGGACGCATATCCGTTACCGTATATCAATGCTATACTAGATAAACTACGAAGAGCACGTTACATATCTAGCATAGATCTGAAGCAAGGATATTGGCAAATACCCCTGACGACAGACAGTAAACCGATTACTGCCTTCACTGTACCCGGTCGAGGGTTGTACCAGTTTAGGGTGATGCCATTTGGCTTGCATTCTGCACCTGCCACTTTTCAACGACTGCTAGACAGCATCGTTGGTCCAGAGTTGGAACCGTATGCATTCGCCTATTTAGACGATATCATAGTTTTGGGAGAAACCTTCGAGGAGCATTTACGAAACCTGAAGGAGGTATTTCGTCGGCTGAGAGCCGCCAACCTCCAGTTAAATCCAGATAAATGTCAGTTTTGCCGGAAATCCTTAAAGTATTTGGGCCACATGGTTACGGCCGAGGGAATAAAGACCGATCCAGATAAGGTGGAGGCGATCCAAAAATTCCCGGCCCCAAAAACTGTCCGTGAAGTTCGACGCTTCTTGGGCATGGCTTCCTGGTATCGCCGTTTTGTACCTGGCTTCTCTCAAATAGTAGCACCGTTAACCAGTCTGTTAAAGAAAAAACAGCGCTGGAGCTGGAAAGAAGAGCAAGAAGATGCGTTTCAGAAACTGAAAACCTGTCTGACAGAGGCACCCGTACTGACCTGTCCTGATTTTGGTCAGCCATTCAGCCTTCAGACAGATGCATCTGATACCGGACTTGGGATTGCTCTCACGCAAAAGCACGAAGGGGCCGAAAGAGTCATTGCTTATGCAAGCCGTACCTTGACCCCAGCCGAAAAGAATTACTCTGTTACTGAAAAGGAATGTTTAGCCATTGTATGGGGCGTGGAAAAGATGAGGCCGTATTTAGAAGGTTACCGTTTCACCGTCATCACCGACCATCAGTCCCTCCGTTGGTTACACTCCATAAAGAGCCCGACTGGCCGCCTGGCCAGGTGGAGTATATTCCTTCAGCAGTATGATTTCGAAATCCAGTACAGGAAGGGCGCACTCAACCGAGTGGCAGACGCCCTGTCAAGGCAACCACTTCTGGTAACCTCATCCGTACCGGACACAGAGGACCTGTGCCCGTCAGAGGAGGTATCAACATGTAATTGGTACCGCCGCAAGAGGGAGGAAGTAAGGAAAAGCCCTGGAGCTTGTCCGGATTTTTGCATCCGCGACAATCAGCTGTACCGTCACTTCTGGGATTCGAATGACCTGTCCGAACCCGGTACGTCAGATCCATGGAAACTCTGCGTACCTGGCCCGCTCCGTCTGAAGATACTTCAGGAGAACCATGATGCTCCTACCGCAGGACATCTGGGAATCTCGAAAACTATAGCTAGAATAGCTCGCCGTTATTATTGGCCCGGCATGTTTAGGGAAATTGCAAAGTATGTACGGAACTGTCTGACCTGCCAGCGTTATAAACCGTCACAGCAACAGTCACCCGGAAAAATGCATCCGTCTCCGAACCGGCAGCCATGGGAAACCGTCAGCATGGATCTCGTGGGGCCCTTGCCACGATCGAGCAGAGGAAATAAGGCTCTGAAAGCTATGACCACCCAGTATTGCGAAGCCGACCAAAGAAAATGGAACCACCAGTTTTCTGAGCGAAACTTCGCCATAAAAAGTTCACGTCACGAACCTACTGGTTTTACGCCAGCACACAGGAATTTCGGACGAGAAATAAAAATGCCGGGATCATCAAGTCGCCAGAGTGCAAAACCGCCCGCAACCGATCAAGGTGACTCAATCTCACCAGAAAAGTCCCTAGAAGGTCCGTCCGTCTGTCCGTCTATCTGTCCGTCCGTCTATCCGTCCGTCCGTACCGACATAACCCCAGGAGACGACCCGTGTCACCTGTGCGGTTGTCCTTGTCCGCATCACCGCTTGTGGTAATGGTTTAGGAAGGAATACCCTCTGGCACCACACCAGATAAGACGTTCCAAAAATCCCGTTTGTTTTGGACAAGAGAAAAGTCCGAAGACTAGAAGATTATTTTTTTTTTGGTTTGTTTGAAATTTTTCTTTTAGTTATCCGCGAAAGAGTAAGTTTAGTATTGTGGAGTTTAGGTAGTTTAGTCCGTTGTTAAGTTAGAAAAAAAAAAAAGAAAATTATTTTCTTTTTTTTCCTCCAAGTAAGGGGGGGGTGTAACGAAGCAAATTTTTAAGCCTACAGATTCAGCTGGTAGTTGAATAATTTACTCGTTACTATTATTATTTTATCCGCTAGTATTTTTGAGTTCACCCTGTATAACCAGTTTAGTAAAAATACAGGAATTATTGAACCTAGAATTCCGCGTTCTGTTAATTTTCAGTTAATAAATTTATTTATTGTTTATTTATAGTTAAATTCGGGTACACCCTGTATAAAGGGGTAGAGTAATATCAGTACGTATTCAGGTAATTATCTGTGTTATAAAACCGGTCCGTGTACAGTTGTTCAATTTATTTAAACGTGTTATAAATAAATAAACTTATTTATTTTTCTATTTAAGTAATCCGTGTGTTATTAATTCCGTTTCTTTCACTGTAATGCTCAGAAAAATGAGTAGAATCTATTCCGCCGATACAGGAGTCCGAACTAGAATTGTTAATAACAATTTCCGTTCGGGATTAATGAATAAATGAGCCAGAACGCGACTTAACTAGATAGCGACAAGAAACATACATTTCACGTTATCAGCGCGAGAAGCGAAGCGCTCCGGCCGTACCGATGTTAGTAGGATCCGGGAATCAATTTTAAAAATCAGTCTATATCGACGATCGAAATCCTGCAGTCCTGTTTAGGTAAATATTAAGCATTCGGCATATTTACGGTACTTGAAGTTAAAAGATAAAACCGCGTTAATTATTTGCTTTTCAACTTAGAAATAATTTGCGAATTATTTCAATATTGTGATAGATAAATTTATAGTCAATAATTAGTAGAAAGAATTAATTATAAATTCAGTCCGTGTGTTACACTTAATTTATAATAAATCATTGTGTATTGTAATAGCTGTAGATTTGCGTGTTTTAAGTTTAAGTAAGGAATAAAATATTTCATAGGTTTTGAAACGTGATAGAAGGTATTAAAGCTAGCCATTTCCGTAATTTATTTAATTAAATAAATTTAATAGTCCGTCTGTCTGTATGGTGGCCCGATAGAATTCGAGACTAAGGAGGTGTGTAAATACCAACGCATTTATCTGTTGAGAGAGCGAACTCGCCAACAACGGTATTGCAAGGGTTAACACAAATCTTCCCCTCAGGTTCAGAGGTTTGTCTTGGGGTGCCAGTACAGTTGTGTTTTATTAATCAGATCTGTTCGTAACTACTCAGAATAATAGTTTGTGGTAAAAACCCCAAAACCTTGTGGATACGAGCGCGAATTTGCCAGTGTCTAACAAGTTGGGTTTTGACATAAACGAATCAGGTTGTTGCCGGCGTAGGAATCTAAAAACACCCTGTCGAGAGAGCGCTAGCCAGCGTCCGGGTGATTAGATTAACACGGATAAACCTGGTTTAACAATTATTCCTGAAGTGGTTGTATAGGGGTTAATTATTACTTGTAGAATCATTTAAAGTAAATATTTAGTCTGAAAATCCGACTTGCTAGCACGATAATTATAATACTGATTAGGTTTTTTTTAGTAATTTCTTTTGTTATCACTGGAAGTTTTTACTGCCGTTTCTTTTACTGTACTATCACCTTTCAACGCACACGTTTACCGTTTTGAAATAAAATTCATTCATTGTTATCAAAGGTAGTTTTGAAAACACGTACCGTAGTTATTCCAAAGCTTACTTCAAATCTTGCTTAGTTCCGTCACCGCTTTTTAACCATCCTGCCATTGCTTACTACTGCTACCGCTTTTTAGATACCTGCATCCGATTAATTCTAGATTAATACCGTAATTGCACATACGTTTACCCGCTTTAGTACTTTCCATAACTCTGCTAGTCGTTTAGTTTCTTCAAAACTAGAACCTGCCGCTTGTAGTTAGTTTTGCATCCGCTTTGCTTACACACACCTCCGCTTGAGAGTTATCTTTTGAGTAGTTAATTGTAAATAGTTTCTTTGAGTAGAATTAATTTCTATTAAATTATTTTTATAGTAAATACTTTAAGTATTGTTGTAAATATTTGTTGCTTGGTTTATAGATGTTTTAGAATACATATTTAGTTGCTTACATACTGCTTTGTGGTAAATTAGCCGTACTTATATCTACCACGTTGATTTGCTTTCTTTCGTTTAGCAAACGATGTACAATAAATATTTATTGTAATAAATGTGTTTTGTCAAATAGTTTCTGCTTTCTATATCACTAACATTACTATACCTTATAATAACATCAGTATAAGCCTCTAACTCTAAAAGTTTATACAGTCAGCAGTCGGGACGCTCCAGTAGAGCGGCGACCAGCAAACCTCGAACCCGGACATACCGTGTCTTCACTGAAGTTATCCGGCCCTATCATACTGTTGATAGGTCAAAGTGACATTCCTTCACGTTAAACAAGGGATTGGCGCCCGAGGCAATAATATTAGCGACAGTCATTTTGTGTAACATTAATTCACTATTTAGGAAAAGGGACGTCACCAATGGCGTCCGAATAAGATAGCGTCACAATTACTAACAAAAAATGCGAATTCTTATTTTCTACATTTCATAGAAAATGTATAACAAGACCTAAAATATATATTTAAATAGGTATATTATTTTAAAAGAAACATTGACAGTCTCCAATCACATTGTAATATTTATGTTTCGTAAGCAATGAAAATAAATAATGTATAAAATTATTCATAAAACACCTATATTTAAAACATATTCCATACAATGTATCACAAAAATATTTTTATCATTTTTTTTTAAATTATTTTCAAAATAAAAATCCAAAGATAATGTATGAAATTATTCATAAAATATATGTAAAACATATTCCATACAACGTATCATAAAAATATTTTTATCATATTTTTTTTTAATTATTTTCATAATGATAATCCAAAGATAATGTATGAAATTATTCATAAAATATATGTAAAACATATTCCATACAACGTATCATAAAAATATTTTTATCATATTTTTTTTAAATTATTTTCATAATGATAATCCAAAGATAATGTATGAAATTATTCATAAAATATATTTGAAATATATTCCATACATATATGTCTTTCAATTATTCTAATAATATTTATAAATAATATTCTAAAGATAATCATAAAATATTTGGTTATTCTAAGAGTAATTTAAAGGTAATTTTTTCAATCAATCAAAAGATAATGTATGAAATTATTCATAAAATATGTTTAAAACATATTTCCATACAATGTCACAAAAATATTTTTATCATATATTTTTTTAATTATTTTCAAAATAATAATCCAAAGATAATGTATGAAATTATTCATAAAATATATTTAAAACATATTCCATACAATGTATCACAAAAATATTTATATCATATTTTTTTTAATTATTTTCAAAATAATAATCCAAAGATAATGTATGAAATTATTCATAAAATATATTTAAAACATATTCTATACATCTATCATAAAAATATTTTTAACATATTTTTTTTTTAAATTATTTTCAAAATGATAATCCAAAGATAATCTATGAAATTATTCATAAAATATATTTGAAATATATTCCATACATATGTCTTTCAATTATTCTAATATTATTTATTAGATAATATTCTAAAAATAATCATAAAATATTTGGTTATTCTAAGAGTAATTTAAAGGTAATTTTTTCAATTATTTTAATGATATTCTTTAAGAAGATTTACAGATTATTCTGAGAATATCTTGTGCTATCTGGGAAGTTATAACACTTCACCCTTATGCACAGTTTTCTTCGATAATTTCACGCACTCAGCGACACGTCCGCTTACTACGCTTACTTTATGAATTATATAAAGTCTCAAGATTTATTGACTACAGGTTTTAGAAATCTAAGTCCGGTCCTGTATATTATGTTTACTTAATAATTTATTGACAATAATAGGGTCCTTTTTGGGTCACCGCTGGAGGTTATGATGGTCAGTGTTCCAACACGTGTTGGGCACTTGCTGATGAAGACGAAAAGCGTCACAGAAAGGTTATTCCAGATTAACCACAGTTTGCCAAATATTAATTATAACATCACTTGGATTATAATACATTTAGCATATTTATGTGCCGTATACATTTATCTCCCATCTAGCAAAACTCCATTATTTCAAACACAGTTAAAACTGTGTTTGTGTAAAACTGCTTGTTTTCCACAAATTCACAGAGAGACCCTATTGCACGTCCGTTCTCTTTCACAATTCACAAACTCAAACGTATGTACACTTACCAATGAATCACCCTGTATAAGTACACTATTTTTTATTATTAGGCATTTACGGTAATTGGAGCGGGTAATGTATCCTGGTACATTACGGTAATCAGCTGCTTTATGTCAGTACATCAACCGAGCTAAGAATTACCGAACGCAAAATTTCACAAACCTAACCTAAACCATTACTTGACAATTATTAATAAATACGCAATTGAAAATTGAAATAATTGAATTGCTTTTTTTTATGCTTATTCACTGTTCATGTCAAAATGGAAAGTAAAAAAAGGAGAAGGGTGTTGGTGCTCGCAGCATTGCAGCTTTTAGAGAGTGATAGTGACGATGATTTAATCACAATAATTACTAATTATAAAAAGAAACCGAGGAAGAATCCGATTCCAAGAATATCGATTCGAAATTATGAAAACGTGGTAGCGCTGTATAATTCTGAAGGTACTTTTTTAAGTTTTCAAAAGTCACTTTAGACTAAACCGTGAGACTTTTTAATACATATTAGGCATATTGGGACCTTTAATTATTGAACAAAACGTAAATGGCACAGGACGACACACTTATCCTCCCTACAAACAATTAGTACACAGTATGTTGGCAAATCAACAAGTTTACAGGTAAGTAATTTCTATATACATGAAATTGAAAATAACTTCTAATAGGTAATGTGTTTTAGGATGGTTGCCGAAAAATTTAATATTTCAAAATCAACAGCATGGTCGTATGTTCAAAAAGTATGTACAGCATTAGTAAATTTATCAGGAAATTATATATTATGGCCTAAAAGTGAAAAAGCACAAGAAACAATTAAAAAATTCAAAGAAAGGCAAGGATTTCCTGGAGTACTAGGAGCGATTGATGGAAGTCATATTCCAATTACACCGCCTTCTGATCAACAGACAGCATATTGCAATAGAAAAAGCTATCACTCTATAATTTTACAAGCTATCGGTGATGCAGACTACAAATTTACTGATGTCTTTGCAGGATATGCTGGCAGCGTACACGATGCTAGAGTTTTTAATAACTCACCTGTTGGGAAAAAAATTAATACTGTACCGTTGGAATTATTCCCCAACACTAATACTCATATATTAGGAGATTCAGCATATAAATGTACCAACTATGTATTAACTCCTTACAGAGATAATGGACATTTAACGCGAATACAAAAAAAAGTACAATTTCAAACATTCATCTACAAGGGTGCATATTGAACAGTGTTTTGGTCTCTTAAAAAGTCGTTTTAGAATACTAAAGCATGTTAATGTTTATAATACAGAGTTTATACCTAAAATAATAGTAGCTTGCTGTGTGTTACACAATATTTGTGTAGAAAAACAAGATAGTGCAATTTCTAATATCGAAGAGGAGGAAGAGGACAATTTTGAAGAAATAAATTACTGTGATAAAGAAAATATTGCTTGTCAAAAAAGAAATATTATTGCAAATAAACTATTTATTGAGTAGCTTTAATCTTTATTTAACAAGTCTAGAACTTTATTTAAAATTTCCATTTTTTCTTTATGTCTCTGTTGCATCTTGTCTTAAAACTTTTACCCAATTAGGCCCTTCCCCTGAGGATCTTCTACGTCTTTTACGTGTAGTTGGAGGACCAATAGTACCATCATCAGGAACCTATAATAGATATACTAGAAAATTAAATTGCTAAACATTTATTTATATACTTCGTTAAGAGTAAATAACATTTACTTGCTCAATACCCAGAACTAATATCCTGGCTAAGTCTCCAATTTTTTTAATGACATCTTATTTTAATAATATATCACCTAATTGTGACTTAAATGATTGTAAACTATCTACTTTAATAACAATTGCTCGTGAATATTATCACGCAACTGAGATTTAGCATCATTTTTAATTTAATTTAAATATTATTTATACTTAAGTACTTATTATTGCTTATTATTGCTCTTTAATGTTATTATTATTATTTTATGTTTCATTCTAGTTTACTTGATATCTACTTAGGATTATTGTTATTATTATTATCATTTTCTGTTTTCTACTTATATTATATTATATTATTATTTTTTTTTGTTTAATGATTGCCCTGTAAATGGTTTTCTGTTGGGTAATACAATAAATATTATTATTATTATTATTATTATTATTATTATTATAAGAGTATTAACCACCAAGTGGCCTGATATTAGTCAACGTTAATATTCATATTCTTTTTCATTATATGTGTAGATCACTAATGTCCACTGACATAAATGGATAATAATTAACTTCGTACACTCTAAGCCAGTTAGGTCACCGATTAAAACGAAATTTATTTTCTTGAATATAACTAGCTCTAAAACGAACACCTACCACATTATTTGTCGATGCTTCGGATAAAGGAAAACTGCAAGCCTCTGAAAAACTACTGCTACTGCTTGCTGTGGAAATAGGCACAATATCAGCATTTTTACCAAAAATGGCATTAAACTTCTCAAAATAGAGCCACGATATGGAACCATTTCCCGTTCCCTTGTTGTCAACAATTCTTTTGTATGTTTTATTCAAATTTCTGAATTTAATATCGCACTGCTCCCCCGAAACGTTATAGCCCTTTAAAACCATGGCTTTTGCAATCATATTCCATATAGCTTTTCCAGTTTTTTTTGCCAGACTTAAATATTTTCAAATGGTCTTCGTATGTGCTTAAAAGCAATAAGATTGATTCATGGGACCACCCTTGCAAACTTTCTGCAGCTAAAAATAAATTTGTTATTAGTTCAATTAGAACTGTTTGAGTAATTAAAATGTACATAAATATAACATTAATGTATATTTTTACGGCCATTGATAAATCCTGAATAGCTTCACGGGTATTGCAGTGCTGATCAATGCTCTTCATTCATCAACACGGGAATACCTGGGACGCCATTCTAAAAGGTACTTATACCAGAAACATACCTATTTATTTTATATTTACTTGCACTTACCATTTTCAGTCCCATAATTCTCGGAAGATAAATTCAGTAGAATCCTGTTTTCAGGAGTGTCTTCCATATATCCTGTTGTGTTATCTAAAAATCAATTATGCATTTTATATATTTAGTATTATTTTAATATATCTACTTACTTAATTCATTATATACATAGATGTTCCCATCATCATCGAAAATTACTTCTTCATTTTCATTCGTGATGGGTTTCATTATATCCAATAATCACAAAAATCAATGCCAAACATCGAAGTCGAAGTGTCAAATATAAGTTTTTTTTATCATATTTTGAGGTTATACCGCATTTACCAACCGATGTAGTCGATCCATAAATTTTGTATCGGGTAGATGTAGCGAATACATTCAATACATTTACCGAACGCGGTTCGGTAGATATGTTCTTATTTTCGAACGCTCTGATACATTGCGGTATGTAGCGCTCCAATTATCGTAAATGCCTATAATCTACATTACATGCATATTTAAATAAACGATTGTTAGAAACTTTGTTTTTTTAATTATTTTGATATACATATAGGTTCATAGAATATCATCTATTATTTAAAATACACAAGCAGAGGTTACCTACCTAATATAAAAATTGTGATTATTTAAAATAAAACCACTTTATTTTCAGCACTTATTTTTTATTTGAATTTCATTTTAGTAACCAAGATAAAAACTGAAAATGGTTTTAATGAAAATATTTAAAAAGTCTGGATGTTCTTTATTGTGTTATTTAAAGAAACATACCCAAAAAAACTACAAAAAAACATTTGAGACACAAAAGATTACATCTAGTTAAATATAAAAATGAATATGATTAATAAAATAAATACACCACATGTAATTACAACCCCCTTTATCCCAGAAGGCTCTAGAAGAGCTTTGTGCGGGAGGGGTCTACACATTTAAAAACAAGGGACACACATCCAATATCCGTGCATAATGGAAAAATCCCTCTCACAGTATTTTCCATTACCACGACCGGGAATCGACCCGGGACTTTTGCGTGAGAGGCAGGTACGCTACCATCTCGACCATCAGTCATATAATATAATATAATATATATAATATAATATACTACTATATTGTATTATTTTATGATTTTAATTTAATATAAACTTTATACCTACTATTTTCAGGGAATTATAGTCGGTTCTGAAATTATTGATATACCAGCAAACAACTTTTATTTGCTTTATATGCAACAATAATTCAATAAAATTCAAATATAGTGTACAGTAGCAAATTTTAAATATAATATAAACCAAATGATATTTTGAATGATTAAATTTTAATATCAATATAAATAATTTACCTGTCAACCTCTTCGACACCTAACTTGTCAACTAAATTTCTTATATGTTATACAATTTGATTTCTTTTTAAAGTTCTAAATATGACAATAGATGTAGTAATCTAAATTATTAAACTATACGTCAATGTCAAAATAATGTTTATGTTTATTGACGTCTATTAAATTTTGATACGTTATAAAATACCTTTCCTTTATTTATTAATTTCAATATGTGATCTATTACCATTTAATTGTTTCAATTTGGATTCTTCTGTCTTGTATAATTAAATTTTAATTCACCATACATTTATTATTTCATTCCAATTTATTAATATTGTAATTTATATCTTCCTTTGTCAACTTATGAAATTTTGATATTTATATTCATAAAATATTTAATTATTAATATATTCTTGCAATTTTATCAAGAGCAAAATCTTTTCGTGTTCCACGAAAATTCTCAATTTCGTAACCCATCAATAATCTTTCTTCCCTCCCTTAAAACAAAACTCTTTTATTTTAAAAACATTTGATATCAAACAAATTTACTTTTAGGTTAACATTTAGTGTCAAAACAGTTTATGTCAAATTTAACATTTTAGGTTATCAACCTTTCATAAGTTTTAACAATACATTTAAATTATCTTAATTATTACCTTAATACTATTAAAATTCAATCATTCAACTCTATTTACAATAGTGTATAATATAGCAATACATAATATAATATATAATATAAAGCTATAACTTTCTTAAATACCTTTTTTTTTTTAGTTCTTGCAAATAAATTAGGAGTCGAAATGTTTTGTTTCGTGTTGTAGGTCTCCTACAATATAATTATATTAATATATTATTATGTTGTATACATAAAACCATTTTATGGCATTGTAACGACATAAAAAATACCGCGAAGAATACTATACAGGGTGATTCTAAAATGTATGGCCAAATTGATACAGCGTCATCAGGGGACCAAAATAGATTGATTCAACCCAATTTACCTATATACAAGAATGCACCCCTAAGAAGTTACAGCCCTTTAAATTTCAAATAAAAAAAACTTTAATTATTGATTATTCCCAAATGGCTGTAGATATCTTTTTCTAATTCAGTGTACATTCATTACCAATAAACGCCAATGTTTTGAGATTAACAGCAATAACATACATTAAAGGGATGGGGTAATTTAGGGGCAGTCACCCTTTATTTCACACCCTTATTTTTCTGTGCGTTAACGTATAGTCGATTTTCCAGTATCATTTGATAGATAATTTAATTTGGAAACTTTTTTCTATCTTTTATTTTTTTGATAATATCAATAGTTTGCAAATTACACAAGAAAAATGAAGAAGATGCTTCGAATTTTTAACCTCAGTAGCAAATATGTAATATTATTATTTAATGTACAAGTAGACTGGTTAACAATTATTTAAATTAATAATTAATTAATAATTAAATAATAATAATTAAATAATAATACTTAAATAATAATAATAATTAAGTTTTTTTATTTGAAATTTAAAGGGCTGTAATTTCTTAGGGGTGCATTTTTGTATATAGGTAGATTGGGTTGAATCAACCTATTTTGGTCTCCTGTTGACGCTGTATCAATTTGGCCATACATTTTAGAATCACCCTGTATACTTAACTAAACATAAAACAAAACTGTTACTGATGCGAACCTCTAAATTGTATCAGTTTATTTCAAACAAATTATCAACAAATTGATTCATAGTTTGTGTACCTGGTCACAAAGCTGAGATAAAAATCTTCATATTCGAGGAAATTTGGTCATAAAGCCTTAGTGCGTCCCTGTGCTTTCCCCTACCTATCTCACCCAAACGTGGAAAAGTGGCAGCCTTTGCGCATTGCATATTTCGGTGCTTGTTACCTCTAGTCCTTTCCCAGATAGCACAATCTTATTCCTGGAATAATCGCTGAATATACTTCTGGAAGATTCAATTATTCCTGGAATAACTTTTAAATATTCCGGATATTACAAGAATATTCTTTTTCATGCAAATGGCACAGTCTATAGATATTCTGGGATTATCCAAAATTTATATTATAGGAATATTCGAGTTAGTCTGAGAATATTTTATAAATATTCTCTTAATATTTTTTGCCCGACAGAATATTCCTAGATTAACACTTCATCCTTCCACGAATATTGTGGGCATAATCTAATTCATAATTTAGATATCTACCAACTTACTATTTGGACTTCAATTTAAAACTCAACTAAAACATTTACTATTGAAGATTATCTGTCAAATTGCATAATATGAAAGTTAATAATGATAGTTTCAGTGCTTAAATGTTCAAATCGGTCATCAACATAATTTTTGACATCTGTAATAACAAAAATAGTATAAATTTATTTTTATTTTCCGTATTATATAATAATATATAACTATATATTAAGCTACATCGTCTCTCATCTCATTCCCATTTTTCTTTTTTCTTTCCGATGCCTTGGTCAGCCATACGCCAGTGCAAAGCTCAATTTCTTTGGTGGTCGCTCCAAAACCTGATGACTTGACAGACTCTGAAAATAAGAAAATAATGAAAATATTAATTAAGAGAAAAAAATTTAATTTATTGCCGAAACAAATAATTTTATTGACAATGAAAATTGAAAGAAAACTGTTTCTTTGTAAAATTTACTACAATCAGCTGAGGTGTTATTTGACTACCAGTACCGATTAAACTTAATAACAACCTGAATTATTTTACTAAACGTATATCATTTTACCTATTTTAAAAATTAGAATGTGTGCAAGGCACACAAATAATTACTTAATGGAAAGCGATTTCTATACAGATAAAGTATTACTTACCAGTAATTACTTGAAAGAGTTTTGTGGTAACAAAAACTTTTTCTTTTTATGTCCATGGAGGCAATACAATTCAGCAACATTATTACTTAAAATTTTGCATAAAATTCTTCGAACGCATTCTTTGTAACTTGAACCACCTAATCTCGACAAATAAGTAACCTAAAAACAATTAAGAAAATAAATAAGTACATCTATAGACTACAATACATACTATTTACTTACCAATTGCGTAAACTGGTCTTTATTTTGTAAAGCCTCTTCCGTTATTTCAAAAATTTCCATGTTTTCTATTGGAAACTTTTCGACAATATCCATGACATAATCTCCATTTGTCGCAATAACATGTTCTTGATGCGAGTCTTCATTTTTTTGCAAAATTTTATCTAAAGTTAACTGAATTCTATTAATATCTGTTTTCAACCCATTTAACGTTTTCTCCTGTTCTTGAAGCATCATTTTATTTTTAACCATATACTGGATTACCTGGTTCTCAAATTTTGATATATCTACAATATGTGTATATTAAGGCATAATTTAACTTAATACAAACGGGATTTACTTACCAATTTTTTGATTACTCTTATTAATAACTTCCTCATGCTGCGAAAGTTCCTTACGACATACTTTTCTAGAATCTGTAAAATATTATTTCTTGATAAAATGTGTAAATAGCACAACTAATAAAATTAACCAATATTTTTTAATATCAATCGATTTTATTTTGTATTTGTGAAAAATTGGTCAGTCATAATGACAATTAAAATATAGGTACTGAAAACTTTTTGCAGTTGTTCGTTACTTTTCCAACGTTCCAAACTCAATGTCTCAACCTTTTTTTTTTTCTAGGAGGGAACAATCGAGTAAAAACAATTCATTGTGTTTATTAGACATTAACTTAACGAGCTTAAGTTAATGTCAAATAAACATAATTTATTTTTTATTCAATTGCCTCTATGTCAAATAATATAAAAGAACTGAGGTATCGAGTTTGGGACATTCTGTAGATAGTTTTTTTTAAATATGAAAATTTACCTAGTTTCGTGGCATCTTTCTGGGGTGGACGGGGAATGTTTTTTAAAGATTCATCTGATTCCTCGTCTGAACTAATAAATGTTTTCCTTGGCACTCTCTTCACAGGGAGCTCTTCGGTGTCTGATATGTCTGAACGGACACAAGCTTTGCTGGCTTTAGCATTTGCAGTTTGAAATGAATCATATTGCGAGTATGACATTAACTTAACCTTATAGGGGACCCATGTTTCTTCTGGAACCATTTTAGTTTTTATGGCCTTTTCCATTTTTTTCGCATCCTTATGGAATGAAGGATATAGGCAGATATCATCATTTTCGTTGTACCAAATACTTGGAATTACTTCCACCTCATTGCTAATTATAAATTTAACTACGATCCACGTCATAATTTCGTTCACTACAATAAGTTAAAATTATTTTACAAATGAAATAAGTACTTACCAAATATATTATAAATTATACACCTAATGATAATAATATAAATTATTAATTTACAATATAAAAAAGAAACATTTAACACATAAAAATTAGACCTAGTCTTATAAAATACATCTTCATATGAAACTCAGTTTAGCTGTTTAAATGTAAATAAGGGTACGTAACAAATCCATCTGAGTATGGCAATCTTACTAATTTTAAATGAATTTCACATAAGGGCCAAAATGTAACATCAGAAAGTTTCTTTACAAAAAATATATCTAAAAGAGATGAATTACACGGGAAAGTAAAATAATCTTGTTTGTCTGTGTAACTCTGCCCTATAACAACAAAATCATTAATTACTGGTGAAAATGCAAAATTTTTAACCTCAATAATTGTTCCATCTTTTAAACTGCAACAAGAATCTCTAACTGACAGTGAAAGTTTATAATTGCAGAAAATGACCGATTTGTAATGTGGATCTGTACAATCTTTAATTAAAACACCATTAGAATACTGTTGCATAAGTTGAAATTTGGAAGACTTTTTATCATTGATGGGAATTTTACTACTGTTAATTTCCTCAATGCGGCGAACAATTTGTGCTAAAGGGTTGTCATGTTTTCTAAGTAACGATTTTAATGTTTGAAGATAATTTTCACTTGAAAAATTACTGAAATTTTCCAAGCTTCCAAATTTAGTCACGTCATCACTTAAATGTAAAAGGTTATGAAAATTGTGAGCTAAAAACTCAGGACCATAGAGTAACTTCATTGTATTTACAAAATGAGTCAACAATGAGTGTGCATAATTATTATAAGTATGACAAAATTTTGTACTTATTAAAATGTTGATGGAAACGCATAGTGTTAGAAAATGTTGATACTTTTGTTTGGCTATTTTGTTTTTCAAGACAAGTGGTCCGGTATACAATAAGAACTGACGAAACTCAGTAGCCTTGAAACGTTTCAATTCTTTCAAACTCCTTGGTTTTCTAGCGAACTCTGACGGTATGTATGGGGAAAGTGACTCTAATGCAGTTGAAATACTGTCGATTACTGCACTTGGATATTTATGAGGTACTGGACCAAAACACCAAATTGAGAGCATTTTCTTGACGACACCAAGGCAAACAAGGTGCATGTAGTCAAGGGGTACATCTTTTATTAAATCAATGCCAGGAATGTTTTCCAAAATAGTGTGCCCTGTATGATGCTCAAGATCACTTTGTTTTATAAAGTTATCATGAGATCTTTTAACAAAATTCAAATCAGGAAAACAAATTCGATCCTTCCTATATTCACCTACTTGTGTGCATTTATTTATTTGTACCAATATGTATAACTACAGAAATACAAATTACAGAAAGAATTTACAAAAAGAGAATTAAAAATTAACGAGGTGAAAAATGTACATATATAGCACCTAAGCGTATAAAACACTTGTGTTGTGCTTTGGAAATATACTTGTTATGTATACTGTTTGATCACAAAAAAAATTCAAAACAACCCCATGTATATATTACTAAGAGGGTATATACACATATATACACACACAGGTACACAAACCTACACCTATACACATAGTATGTATTGTTTGGTAGTTGAGTAACAAACTCATGTGATTATTAATTTTCAAGTATCTTAATAAGTTCAGTATAATTTTGGAAAATAAATTGTTTTGATAAAGTTGAAAATTTTTTAAATTTCTTTACATTTTTTATCTCTGCTGGTAAGAGGTTACAAGTTTTTGGTAGTGTATATACTATCAGTCTATGACTAGCATTTTTATGGAATCTTTGAATGTATAAAGGCTCGTTAGCAGTACTGCGGGTGTGATATTTAGGAGGTATAAAATTTTGAAAAATTTTATTCTTAAAAGCAAATATATATAAGCTGTGAAAATATAATGATCTAATATTGTATATATTTTTATTGTATAGCAGATTAGTATGATAACGCTTTTGCTTATGAAATATCGTCTTAAGCATATAATTCTGAACTGTGTTTAGTTTTTGCAGTGAGCTCTTATACATACCTCCCCATACTAAGATGCCATATCGAAACAGTGATTCAACAAGGGCTTTATAAATCATTATTAGTAGTTTTTTGGAAAGTAATTCCCGTAACTGATAAAATTTGTAAATAAGCTTCCTGACTCTTTTCGTTAAATAGTTCACATGGTTATTCCATTTTAAATATTTATCAATGACTATACCCAAGTACTTGATCTCATGTGTTTCATTAATTTCATCCTGTATGCCCGCGATTTTTATACTAGTAAAATCTGGTCTATTGGCTTTAGTTAGTGTAAAAGCTAAGTAGTGAGTCTTATTTACATTTAATGATAGCTGATATGCATTCAACCATTGTTTAATCTTTCCCAGGCCTACTTGAACTGCTGTTTTAGTTTCCGTCCACGTATCCTCACTAAAAATCGCAACTGTGTCGTCAGCATAAGATATTATTTTTGCACTTGTTTCCAGTGACAAAAGAGAGTTAATGTAAGCTAAAAAGAGTACTGGGCCAAGCACTGTCCCTTGAGGCACGCCTATTTTCACCTCTCTTACCTCGCTAACAACTTCATTTAGTTTGACACGTTGCACTCGATTTGTTAGATAATTACGAAAAATATTCAACACTGAGCCCCGAATACCATAACTTTCCAATATTTCAAGTAGTTTTTCGTGATTAACAGTATCGAATGCCTTTGCCAAATCTAAGAAAACTGCAATACATTTTTTATTATTATCTATATCTTCAATAATGTTTTTAATGACTGTGTACATCGCATCACTTGTTGTTTTGCCTGTTCTAAAACCGTATTGTTGACTATTTAAGATATTATTTTGATCTAGGAAATTAATCAAACGGGATTTCAAACATTTCTCTAAAATTTTTCCAAAATTGTTTATTATACTAATCGGCCGATAGTTACATATTTTTGATTTGTCACCAGCTTTATGAATGGGAGTTATTATGGAGCTTTTAAATTGAGTTGGAACTTCATTTTTTACAAATATTAAATTTATTATATGTTTTAGTGGCAGTAATAAATATTGATGAGTTTTTTTAATAATTTCAACTGTTATTCCATCGGAGCCCGGGGAACTACGTTTTTTTAGCGAAGATATGTGTTCAACTAATTCGTTTTCTTTTACAGGGTTTAGAAACATTGTATTTGGGTTTCGCGCTTCCCTGGTAGGACTTTTTGTAAAAATGTTAATGTCTTTAACCATGTTTAGACCAATATCTGTGAAGTAATTATTACAGTAGTTTGCCATTTCTTCTTTATTGTCAAACGCCAAACCCTCGTCATTGACCAACTGAAATGTATTTATATTTAAATTTTTTTCATTTGTTGCCTCAGATATTAGTTGATATACTTTTTTCAAGTTTTTTTCATTACCTTGAAGTTGGCCGAGATAGTAATCATTTTTTGATTTCTTCAATAACTTATTTAAAGTATTTCGATAAATTTTATATTCTTGTTCTAATTCAGGAGAGTAGTACGTGTTTAATCGCTTTTTCATTTTGTCTCTGTTTTTTATAGACACAATGAGACCGTCTGTTATCCACTGTTTTATTTTTGTTTGTTATGTTTTTATAAGTTTTTGAGATTTCAATGTAATTATTAAATTTGTCCATAAAGAGATTAGTGGCCCTCTGCGGGTCATTTGAGATTGTAATTTCGTTCCATTTCTCATTTTTTAAATGCATGTTTAATTTATTAAAATCTATTTTTGAAATTCTTTTATTGGCTTTTGAGTCTAATTTATTGCTAGATTTAGAATTAATATTTAAAAGAACTGGATAATGGTCAGTAATATGGCATTCGACAATATAAGAATGAAAATCAAAATTTAAATTATTATTATATACCTTTTTTACAAAAATGTGATCTAAACATGATTTGGTTTCATGTCTAACACGGGTAGGATTTAAGATATATGGGGTAAAGCCATATTTGGCAAGTACAGAAAAGTATTTGCTCACATTGTTATCATTTTCATCCAACAAGTCAATATTGATGTCACCTGTTAGTATCTCAATTTTGTTTTCTGTTTTGGTTTGGTCTAAAAAGGCATCAAGTTCATCAATAAAATGGATCAAGTTACTTGGGTTTGGTCTGTATAGTGCAATAATCCTAAATAATACATTATTTATAGTCAAGTCTATAGAACTTATGGTAACACCACATATTGTTAATTTTTGATGTGTAATGTTGTAATTTAGTTCATTTTTAATTAAAATTATGACACCATCATTTTTATTAAAGTTGCCTTCATTGTGAAAGGTAGAATATCCAGGAATGTTGAGGTTATTTGCATTTAAGGATTGGAAACATTCACTCAGAATAATAACATCACAAGTTTTTAGGTTGTATGTTTCAATCAGAGCCAATAATTCTTCAAAATTCTTATTAGCACTTCTTATGTTAAAATGTATTATGTTAAGAAAAGTATTACATGTAACTATATGCGATTCATATATGTCAGGTTCTATGTAGTCCCCATGTTGGTTTTGTTCTAATTGACTTAGATTTTCTAGTATAACGTCTTGATCTATTATTACCATTAAGTAGAATAATCTATTTTCTTTTTCATTAAACTAATATGGAATTGCATTGTGGGACAGGTTAAATCAGTAGAGTAATGTTTAACATCATTTTTCAATCCATATTTATGATTAGAATTTGTGCAATTAATACAGACCTTTTTTTGTTCAGTGCAGTTTTTTTGGTCGTGTTCTTCACTACATAAGGGGCAGGTTAACTTTCTGTTGCAGTCTTGTTTTTTGTGATAAAATCCCTGACATTGAAAACATCGTGGTACGGTTAAATCTTCATATACTGGGAATCGTTCCCATCCTATACACACTTTTTTAATGTACATTAATTGTTTAAAGGTGGCTGCTGAACATTCTCCAATTATTGTTGACATTTCATTTTTTCCTTTTTTTAAGTAGATGATATGAAAATCTTGTATGGCATCATTTTGTTTTATTATAGAGTCGACAATTTCTTCTTTTGTCAAATCTTGATTAAAATTAGTTATTTTAACTCTTGGTTTCCTCATTTTATTTCTCTCTATTGTATATAAATCTTCCAATTTTTCCTTCGCTATTTCTTCTAATACTTCTGCTTCTGTTCTGTTTTTACATTTGATGATGACTGATCCATTTTTAGTTGTTTTTAAGTTGGTAATGCCAATTTTTAGATTACTGGGATTGATATTATCTGTAATGTCCTTTTGAGTTTTCTGAGCATCTTGAGTGATTATAGGTTTTATAATTATTTCCGGAACGTTTTGTAATGTCGGGACATTTATAAATTCCTTATTTCCTTTCAATAATTCAGCAAATGTCGGTTTAGATAAATTACTGTTTTCGATCTGTTCACACATTTTGAGCTTTTCTTGTAACATTTTTATAATTTCTTCTTTATCCTTAATTATCGTTTCTTTGTCCCTGATAATAGACTGAAAACTTTCCACATATTCGTTATTTCTACATTTCTTGCAGTAAAACTTCATTATTCTCTTTTGCAGTGGCAAACATTTTAATTCTGATGCTGTTAAATCTGAGCATTCTATGCACACTAAATTTCTGCATGTATCGCATGGGTAACATGGTACTTTTGAGTCTTTTGTAGGTTGTTTTATTAGTTTACATAAGAAACACTCCATTTATTAATACATTATTGTTAAATCCTTTAGAGTAATATTTTTACCACTGCACTGGTGCTCCTAGAGAAAAAAAAAAACAAAAAGAAAAAACTACTTTGTTTTGCCAGCTAGAGTTTTTGTGCACTTTTTATGACTGTCTTTACTATTAGCACTTTTTGTCACTAACTAAAGATGTTTTTATCATACAACCAATGTGCAATAATGCACTGGAAATCTCTTAAATAGTCAACTCCCTTGAGTTACCAAAGATCAAAATCTATTCCTCAACTCACTCTGGTTTATTGGGTAGAATTTCACTGTTTGTTGATAACTATTTCCCTTATAAAATCAGATTATTTTGGAGAGCAGTATAAATCACTTTTAACTTTCTGTAGACATGAAATGGATTTAGTACAAGAACTATAGCCAGAGTGACCTTTAATATATAGAATACTAGCTTTGGCCACAGCATCAAACAAAAACATGGTGATTTTAAAACGATAAACGATTGTTCCCAATATACTTATTCCATTATTATATAAATAAATAACTCCTTCAACGAAATCTGACAAAAATTCATTTAAATCGGAAGGTTTCTCATAACCATGATATATACCTGCCAATACAACATTATTTGACAAAGCAATACTTTTATTTATACACAAAATGGGATAAACTTGGCTTGATGAACTCTTGGTCAACGGCAATCCATCAATATTAATGCCAAGCTCTATAATGTCTGTCGGTTTATTTATTTTTAATACTTTATATTGTTGCTCTATAGACTTTTGTATACCAATATGAGTGTAATGTCCTGGAGCAACATAACGTGTTTTAGTTTACCTTGGTGTTTTCAAAAAAGCTCTTGGATCTTTCGGTAAATCTTTAAAGGAGGCAACATCTGAGTTAGACAAAATTTGTAATAAATCTTTTACTGCTGTGTGGCTAATTTTATATGTTACGGCCCAATTTCTCAGCTGTTCAGAACTACTAGGCATATAAGTATTATAATTATTGGTATTTGAGGAACCTTCAGACGATGCATTTTCAGATACTGGCAGTGAAACGTCAGAAATACAGTCAGAAACATTATCAGAATTATTAAATGCAAGATAATCTAAATCAAATGAAATATAATTATTACAAACATTGCCTCCCTCATCACTATTATCAATTGAAACAGTTTCACGAGCAGCAAGGTTTTCAGGTATATTTGGTTCTGGAAAAATTGTATTCTCATTAGAGTCAAATTCTCATTATCTAATCTAATCTGTTTTAAAACATAATCAGTTTCCTTCTTTATTTGTCTATAAAAGGACCTTTTACTAGCAGCTTTTACTGACATTTTAATTAAATATAAAAATGTATTAATTTCAAATTTTGTACCTATATATTCCTAATGTAAAAAACTAATAACTCACAATTTATATACTTATCTGAATTCACGCCTTGACGTAATTTATTGGAATGCTTGCACAGCTTACTTTTGCGTGCACAGAGATCGGCGAAGCCAATAATGACACAGTAAGATTTACGAAGCAGTTTTGTCAGGATTCCTTAAAAGTTAAATTTATATTAAAACATAGTAAAATATCAGCGACACAAATTCATATGTTATATCAGGAAAGTCTATTTGATATTTATTAAACATCACGAGTAATTTGTAGAAAATAAATTGTAATCACGTTTTATCAAATTTTATACGTAACATTTTGAAAATTCTCATGTAAAATTCACTCAAAAATTTTGCCAATGCCTCGAAATAATTACGAAATTTTTAATCTGTTTTTATATTAGGTACGAAATTTTTGCCATTATATATTTTTAACTAAAAAGCAAGAAAACCTCTTAAAATGTTGCTGACGCTACCATGCTTAATAATTTCATAAATTGTTAAGTGTTAGCACCATAACAAATATACCTATATGAATTTTATGCCAGGGGTTTCAAAGGGTAGTAAAAAATTGCATAAAACAATCAATATTTTGTAAAGATTGTTATAAATTATACTCGGGCCAAAAAGAGTAGTCAGTAGAGCAAAAACTCACCGGCAATTCTTCAAAGGATTTAGCTGTTATGGAATACAGAAGCGGCAGCTCGTTTTACCATATAATCCCATATAATTCAGAGAAATATATCCAGTTTTCTCCGCCTACCAGAGATGAAAACCACAACTAGGTCATTATGTTTAATTGGTATAGTCAACCAAATACAGTAAATGCTTGAACGTGCCGCCCTTATACCCAATAATTTGTTCGGCTATTGGAAAGGTCGTCGAGAGGGCTTAGATAGCGCATTCAGTGGCGTCACATATGCTGCAACGCAAAGGATGTGCATTGTTCAACTGCGTTGCTATACCTAATTCGTGGAGATAATGTTGCCAGATGTAAGCATATTATTTAAAATTTAAGACATGGTAACTCATATTCATGCATAATTAACACAATCCGCTTTCATTTGTTCGAATTATGGAATTTATGAAATTCGTAAATCCGTACGCCCCTGGCTCTACTGACTACTCTTTTTGGCCCGAGTATAGAAGATATTATTATTGTTAACCTCAAAAACTCGAGACATACACTTACCTAGGTAAATAACAATAAATATCCACATCCAAAACACACGGAATATAACAGGATTCACATTGATTACTTGATCGAATTTACTCTGCACAATCTGCAAGCTCGAGCCTCGAAGTGAATAGTGAAGAGAAAAGAAAAAGCGCCAAACCCATCAACCAAACCCGCCAAACGATGCAGAAATGCAGATTGATGCAGATCATTTATAACGGAATAACGGATCACGGATCGGATCACGAGTTGATCGCTTCGAGAATAGTTATCTCTCTTCAGCTTACTCTATTTGTATTAGTCGCATCTTTTTTTAGCTGCTCTAAACTGATATAACCTGGAGGAAGAAACACACCTTTTGTACCAATCACTGACCCGGTATTGCTCGGAAAATTATCAGGATTTTAAAAAGTAAATAAAATTAAATATACACATAAGTGTCTCTGAAACTAATAATGTATACGTCTATATATATAAACCCGAGTATAAACCAAATTTTAATTGCACGATATATTTTATTTAAGTAATTTCTGTTGTTATTTGAATAATTTTTGTATTTTAATATTAAGTAAAGCGATGGTACTTTTAGGTAACTAAAAAGCAAGAAAACCTCTTAAAATGTTGCTGACGCTACCATGCTTAATAATTTCATAAATTGTTAAGTGTTAGCACCATAACAAATATACCTATATGAATTTTATGCCAGGGGTTTCAAAGGGTAGTAAAAAATTGCATAAAACAATCAATATTTTGTAAAGATTGTTATAAATTAGAAGATATTATTATTGTTAACCTCAAAAACTCGAGACATACACTTACCTAGGTAAATAACAATAAATATCCACATCCAAAACACACGGAATATAACAGGATTCACATTGATTACTTGATTGAATTTACTCTGCACAATCTGCAAGCTCGAGCCTCGAAGTGAATAGTGAAGAGAAAAGAAAAAGCGCCAAACCCATCAACCAAACCCGCCAAACGATGCAGAAATGCAGATTGATGCAGATCATTTATAACGGAATAACGGATCACGGATCGGATCACGAGTTGATCGCTTCGAGAATAGTTATCTCTCTTCAGCTTACTCTATTTGTATTAGTCGCATCTTTTTTTAGCTGCTCTAAACTGATATAACCTGGAGGAAGAAACACACCTTTTGTACCAATCACTGACCCGGTATTGCGCGGAAAATTATCAGGATTTTAAAAAGTAAATAAAATTAAATATACACATAAGTGTCTCTGAAACTAATAATGTATACGTCTATATATATAAACCCGAGTATAAACCAAATTTTAATTGCACGATATATTTTATTTAAGTAATTTCTGTTGTTATTTGAATAATTTTTGTATTTTAATATTAAGTAAAGCGATGGTACTTTTAGGTAACATAAAAAATACAAACAAATCTAACGCAGAAAGTATCATATACTACATACATTTCGTATTATAACATCGACTTATATTAAATAATTTTAATGTTGTATTAAAAAAAAATTAACAAAATACCTACAAACAAAAAAGAATATTCATATATTATTTTCTTTGATTATTATTGTTTTCTTCAGAAAGAATATTCGTATATTATTTTTTTTGAATATTACTGTTTCTTTATGAAAACATATTTATATTCTAAGAATATTAGATTATTATTCACAAAAAATATTCTTTTATTATTCGTATGAAATATTCCTAGATCATCATAATAAATTATATATATTCTAAGAATAATAAAATAATATTTCGAATATATACATTCCTTGGAGGAGATTTAGAGATCATTCTTAGAATATCTTGTGCTATCTGGGTTTAAACCTCCTTGGATTTTGTGGTACATGATTGTTGTTAGCCAGTTTACAATTTGTGGACAGATCAGTTTCATCACTATGAGAATAATAATAATAAATAAATACACCACGTATAATTACGACCCCCTTTATCCCAGAAGGCTGAGCCTTGTGCGGGAGGGGGCTACACATTTGAAGACAAGGGACACACATCCAATATCCGTGTATAATGGAAAAATCCCTCTCTCACAGTATTTTCCAATGCCACGACCGGGATTCGAACCCGGGACTTTTGGGTGAGAGGCAGGTACTCTACCATCTCGACCATCAGTCATACAAGAAGAATATCTTCAAAGTTCTGATGTTCCTAAAATGGCAAAAGAAATAAATAACTGTAAATTAATATCTTTCTTTCATGATATAAGCGAAGCATAAAAATCCAATTAATTATCTTATTTTGTTGACTGTCGTTATTCTGTTGTAGATCTCCTAAGCTGTCATCTATGTGAAATGAAATAAAGCAATCATGGTTTTGATTAAAGTCTTCTATACTGGTATGTATTACATCACTGTCACGAGCAGGAGGCAACCAACCCTTCAATACCAAGCTGCAAAAGCGAATACAATTCTTCTTCGTACCATAACAACTTGGCATCAATCGGTGGACCTCCACCAGTTCCTTTATAATTTTTTTTAGTATCTGATATTTTCTTTTTTAAGGTTTTCTTTATATTTTCATATTTTATTTTTAAAGAATTTATGTCTCTGTGTACACCACCAATATTCATGCTGTTAAAAGCCGTGTTTACTCTTTGCCATGCATTATTCTTTTCCTTAAGGGTGGCTTCATCACTTAGTTTGTTTTCTATTATTTTAAATCATTAGCCAACAATTTCATTAGAGACCGATTTCATTGGAGGTAAGTTTCGAGCCCCGTTTTCTCTTACATTCCATTTTGTAAACAATCTCGCACAATCAAACAGAAACAAAAATAATGAAAAACCGACATATCGACGAAATTTCGGATAAACTAACCTTAGATAATATGAAATTCCAATTTTCATAAAATATACGTCTCTCCTATTCTCTTCAAATACAGAGCGAAAGATGAAAAGAGTTTACGTACGTTTGACATACAGATTACTGATTCGAACTACGAACTTCGAACGAAAAAATTGTGATGCCTGTCAGGCAAGTTTTTTAAATGAAACACCCTATATATTTTACGACCCTATATATCAGACGGCCTTAATGTTCCTCATTCACACCTAAAATATGAAAACATTCTAATGCTTCACTTGGAAGTAAAAAATTAAAAATAAAATATAGAGCAATTTACATCGCTAAAGAAAAACGCTCTCCATTTTCCGAACGGAGATTTGAAAACAAAACAAGGTTCAAAACTTTTTGATAAAAGTCGTAGGATACCGTATCTAAAATTGTTTTAAAATTTTCTTTAAATGAAAGTCGTTCTATCAGCCCATGTTTAATATTTGCCAATTATCTCAAAAACGGATAGAAATTCCAATAGTAACACCTATACAAAAAATGTTTTTATTCAAATTCTGCATATTACTACGTAAAAATATACAGGGTGTTCCATTTGAAAAACTGAGATAAATCAATTTAAAATACTCAGAATTTGAATTTATTTTTCGAGTGCCCTGTACATGATGGAACACAAACAATGACTGACTGAATTCCCTAACTTGTATGGTATAGGAGCTATGGAAGCCCGACGCACTGTTACAGGACCTTGTATAACCTTAAAATAGTAACCATTAATTATTTCTTTCTAGTTTTGGCATATGTATTTTTATGTAGAAATTTCAAATTACGTATTACATTAGTACTTACCATTGTTAATAGATTCTTCTTTAAGACAAATCACAAAGTCTTCACGGAAACAAAAGGTAACCGTCGCCCTCTGATGCGTACTGACTTGAGGTTTTGATTCTAGCACGTGTTCGGCAATGAGATATGAGGTTGTAAAATTGAACTGGGACATGCGTAATGTGACGAATATTGTAATAAGAGGTTTTGCTATCGATGCGGGGCAAATTAGTGATGCTGGTAACACTCTTAACTTAAAACCGGCCAAAATTGAGATAGAGGTTCTGACTTCTGAGCGACGATATATTAAAACATAAGGTATTTTCTAAATATATAAGAAAATAAAAAATTGTAGGTGTGATACACTTATATAAAATAAACAAAACGAAGTGTCAGAAAAATTACAAAATATTCTAAACTGAGTCTAAGGCTTATTCAAGCCTAACCTATTCTATAATAAAATTAGTTTCTTTATTGTTCAACAGGGATGTTGACGGTTATGAAATAAAGTTATTAAACCATTTAAAGTTGTGTTTTTTTCATCTTTCCCATTTTACTACTGATGTTATGGTTTGCAGCTGCTGGAATTGGAACATTTTTCTGATATATTGTGCTGAGCCGATTTTGTGGATTCTAATAGTGTTGATATTAACAGTTCCTTTTGCTTTTGTGGGCCTTACACTGAAATGTGTAGTGTAAGATAGGAACTAAGTTCATATCTGCTGTAACGTTCCTAAAACTTCGGAGTCACTGGACAGCGATTTATAGTTAAGAAATTATCAAACAAAAATGTTGAGTAAAATGTGTCTGGGGCAAGTCTCTACATCTCATATGAATACATATGTGTATTCTTAATCAGGGCAAGTGGGTTAATCTACATAATTTTAGCTACAATATGTTTTTTCCAGTTTTAAAATATTCCCAAAATTATGGAAGTTTCGAATTTTACAAGGTAAGGGATTATTTCTTGGATAAAATAAGAAAATTTTCAAAAATGCTTTTTATTGTAGAAACAGAAATTATTTTAATTCACGTTTTAAACAAAGAAAAAATTCACTTTTACAAGAAAATTTATATTAAAACACGAAAGGAAAATTAATTTATATTATATGGAAAGACAGGAAAGATGAGTTCTCCTCTTCTCCCCAGATTTGGCTCATGGAGTACTTTTAATATTGCATCTTCAGTGACCATACATTCATCTTCAACTTTTGGCCAGTAGATGATTGGTTTTAAGGTATCCTCTTTCTTCCTAGTAAACTTTATCTTTAATTCTACCGTCACTTCTAGTATTCTTGTTTTCTTTTTTCTTATATAATATTGTCTTCATTTGACTCCAAATTTCACCAATGAATTGTGCAAAGGCTTTCTTGGACAGTTCTTGTCTTACATGGTTCCGTTGCCAAGACACTAGTTTAGCATCCCATGCATCTTTAAGTGGCTTAAACACTGCCACATCAAGAGGCTGCTATAAATGGCTGGAATGCGGCGGCAATTTTAAAATAACTATCTCATTCTCCATAGCTAGACGTATGGTTCTCTCGTCTATGTGTGTGTATGTGTGTGGAATGACCGTCAAATATTAGAAGTATGGGCCGTTGTTTTGGTATATTTAGAATAAAAGTTTTTTCAAGATAGCGAAGAAACACATCAGCCTCCATCCAGCCGTTCTTAGTAGCCGCATAAGCTGTCTTAGGGAACGCTTTGTCTTCTGGTGCTAACCACTCGTCCCATGTATTTTGCTTTAAATATTAGCATAGGAGGTAATTTATGTCCGGTTGCGCTAACAGCTATTAAGACCGAACTGTTTTCTTTAGCTGGTTCGCTAGTAGTTCTAGAGGCTGGTGCGTTTGTTTTGCCCACAATGGGCGAGTGAACAATTTATAAAAAAACAATATTTTTATAACATCTACACATAAAAATAGATGACCCGTATTTTTTGTTTTTTTTTTTAAATAATATACTATATAATAATACCCAAAAAATATTCGTAAACTTTAAACACTATTTAAACGGTCAGATATTGCCGCCAATTTTCAAGCTGTTCTATTGGACGTGACTTAATAGGGTATAATTTCCAAGCCGGAACACTCGGAACAGTTAAACGATTGCTATGTTGCCATGTTTCTAGATACTTTAAGAAATTCTATGCTGCCGTAAGCAACTTTCTTCATATTTAAATCTTATATAGTAATTTATCAGTCTTTTAAGTGATAATTAGATATAAAGAATATTTACATGTTATTTGAAAGAATATTAATAATTAATATTAAAATTTATATTAAACAATTTTTTGAGGCAATGTACTCCTTTTTTAGAAATTTGTCAACTGAGTTATTCCCACTTATATCAATAATTGTTGTGTAGATATGAAAATGTATTGAAGATTTGTTTTGCACTGTTGTTTATTAATTTTTATTTTATATTTCCTTTGAAATATAACTGAAATGGTTCTAAAGAAGGGTTTTGTCCCTCCTTGCCGAAGTTAATGGTGAAAATCACAAAATAAACACTTCACTTTAGTACACATAACCAAAAACAAAACATATGTCAAAACGTTTGACAGATACAATGGACATCACTGAGCGGGGCACTGTCTAAGGATTCTATTGGACGCTGTAGACATCATACGCCATTACGTCATTGGCAATGCTTTATTTGAAATCTGTTTTGATTCTGAGCATTTTCATTCTACAATTAAACAAATAATAGCCGGTAAAATGTCGAAGATATATTTATAACATATTAGAGGACCATACTACAATACCATATTACTACTTTTCGTCATTTTTGTTGGTGTTCACGTGCCCATTTTGGATTTTGTCAGATCTAAGCAGAAGCTGCTTTCATCCAAGTTGTAAATCAGTTCGGTTTTGTCATCGAAGTTATTTTATTTAACGAGTAGCTCTAATATATTTAAATAATTATTAATCGTAAAGGAGCCAACAGCTTTTTTAGTGAAAGCATATGGCTCTTCTTGAATTTGAGGAACCAATCTTCGCCAGGTCGACCATTTTTGAACAACGTTGTTAAATGGTTCCTTTGTATGCATTCTTGCACATAGTCCAGCAAATTATTTGATACACCTTTTGTTTTACGGCACCCCACAAAAAAGAGGAAAGGTTCTTCATTTAGTGGCATAATAGGTGCTTTTAATAATAAATAATAATAATAAATACACCACATGTAATTACGACCCCCTTTATCCCAGAAGGCTCTAGAGCCTTGTGCGGGAGGGGTCTACACATTAGAGACAAAGGACACACATCCAATATCCGTGTATAATGGAAAAATCCCTCTCACAGTATTTTCCATTGCCACGACCGGGATTCGAACCCGGTACTTTTGGGTAAGAGGCAGGTACTCTACCATCTCGACCATCAGTCATATAATTTTAAAGCTTGTTATACTTTTCGTTTTAATTGTAAACAACGGTATGTGGAACTCAGATTACTTGTCTTAAAATACATTTTGTCGGGACTACTTTTCTCAACTCTATACTCGGTCATTGTATATAGCCTCTCCCGGTTCATCTTGGCGAACACTCAAAATTCTGAGATTTTCAGAGAGTGACTTAAAATTCATAAAATCTGAAAATTTCATAGGACAAACCTCACAAGGATGGTTTCATCTTGCTAAACGGAAAATTGGGAACAGTTGACTAGGGACGAACATTTCTCCACTCCTTTTAAGGGCATATCCTATTGCGCTATGCGCGGAATCATCTTTATTTTGCCCGCAGGATGGAGCGAAGATACGAAGATATATTTTCTCTATATTGGGTAAAAAATGATTTACTATGTAGATTGTAGAGTAACGTGGAAGCTATCTGTAACTGAATTTTTATTTTGCCCCGGGGCAACTATCGGCGAAAAGATATGCTATTTTTGTTCCATTATTGTCATAAATTTGCAATAGTTTGTACAAATATGTGGCTATTTCTGATGCCCCTTTTCTGCTTTCAGTTTCAGCCACAAAATACCGATAAATCATCTTTCTAAATATTATCATTTTTCGCTAGACAGTAATAACTCTCTCTAATCTCTATGAGAGCTTCCTGTTTTTCTCAGTAAACCGAATCAAAATTTTTACTGCAATAGTTCAGTATAATAATTTTATAGTTGTAAAATTGATTAAAAAATTATAAAGCTTGACAACTCAAGTCTTCATCATCATCATCTGACATATTCAAGAAATCGCTTTCACCCCTGTCATCATCTGCATGAATTATAAGGACTTCGTCGGTGAAATATTCGTGGCTAATATATTCTTCCACTTTTCACATGTTCACAGACATTAACTATTCCACATAACATCAGGTGTGACATTTGACAGTTTTTTTTCTGCTAATTTCCAAATATCGTCCATTTTAAATGCTACATCATTCTTAACGATTCCCCATATTTTTTTTGATTGGATTCAATTCAGGGTGACAAGGTGGTAAAATCAGTACAATATGGCCATGTGTGGCTAATAATCTATCCATTACACTAACACAATTTTGTGGTTTATTAAGTTTCATTTTTGCATAGAGTTCAGGTTTAGTTTCTTTGTCTCCAAAAGCAATAACCATGCTCTCTGAACCAGTTTTGCATATCTGCTTGCAGCCAGTTGGAAGTTGGATTGGGCTCTACTAAAACTGAATTGGGTTACAAATTAGGAATTAATTTTTCTTCAAGCCATTTAAAATAGTTTTTTTGATTCATATGATCATGGTAGTATCCACTTTTTGAATCAGATTTAATAATTAGTCTGAGATTAGGAACAAATGCATTTTTACTTGCACCATGGACAACAATTAGACGTTGTTCTTTGGCTACAAGTGATTTTAAAACCATCATCCCAATATTTTGGTACAGTATGACTACTGTAGATGTATGTTTCATCACTATATACAATATTTTTACCTCAAAAACTTAGATAAATAAATTCGTCGAAAAATGGTAATAATTGATAAATACAAATAAGTTTTCTGTTTTTTTGGTGCAGCTTGAACATGGAATTATAAAATTTTAAACCTATACTCGGGCCAAAAAGAGTAGTCAGTAGAGCCAGGGGCGTACGGATTTACGAATTTCATAAATTCCATAATTCGAACAAATGAAAGCGGATTGTGTTAATTATGCATGAATATGAGTTACCACGTCTTAAATTTTAAATAATATGCTTACATCTGGCAACATTATCTCCACGAATTAGGTATAGCAACGCAGTTGAACAATGCACATCCTTTGCGTTGCAGCATATGTGACGCCACTGAATGCGCTATCTAAGCCCTCTCGACGACCTTTCCAATAGCCGAACAAATTATTGGGTATAAGGGCGGCACGTTCAAGCATTTACTGTATTTGGTTGACTATACCAATTAAACATAATGACCTAGTTGTGGTTTTCATCTCTGGTAGGCGGAGAAAACTGGATATATTTCTCTGAATTATATGGGATTATATGGTAAAACGAGCTGCCGCTTCTGTATTCCATAACAGCTAAATCCTTTGAAGAATTGCCGGTGAGTTTTTGCTCTACTGACTACTCTTTTTGGCCCGAGTATACATACCTTCTTGTTAATATAGTTTCCTTAAGAATTCTGTGCATTTTAATCATTTGTCTGATCTACATGTAGAAAAGCATGTGCAGTTTCATAGTTCATAGAAATGTCTAAATTAATAATGAATCACTAGTTTTTAAATCTAGATATAAATAGCCAAGGCTGGTACACTCTAAAGGTTACCCAATCTGAACCTGACCTATCTCAATATATCATACGTCACTAGGCGACCGTTGGTATATCCATCTCTGTTCTACAACAGCAGAGCAGTGTTTAGTGTCTCTTTTTAGTATGTAAAATAAATGACAGACCGCGGTCGCCAGCCCTGCCGCAACCCGCATTTTCCTCGCCCTAATGCTGCTCATTGAGGCAACCTGTACAAAGTCTATAAGCGTTGATAAATAGCAACACAGGAGTGATAAAAAAAACTTACACAAGGTTATCAGTATCGTGTGTAACAAAATTCAATTAACTGAAATTTTTATCATAGGCGCAGATTAAGAAGGTTAAATACTAATTGACCTGAAGGTTAAGCACATATTTGTAAATTACGCAATTTTACATATAAAAGCCCAAAGCCCTGTTTAACCACAAGGATTTTGATAGTCCGGAAGATATTCCAAAGTTAGGGAAATTATAATCCAACCACATGGTATTCCAAAGTAAAACATATATAATATAATAATAATATACTAGCCAACCGGGTATTTCAAATGTCTTGCAAATTGTGATAAAAGCATGAAATTTGGTACAGATGCTTTTTAGGCAATTATAAGCGATTTGACCCGCATGACCCATATTTCGAACCCGTAGGAGCAAGATGGCGGCGGTATTCAAAATGGCAACTATCCAAAACAAAAAACGGTTAATAGTGTGTCGATTTTGACAATGTGGGGGTCGTTTTCAAGTAATTCTAGGATGAAACAAACTACAGAATGCATATTTTTTTGATTCAAAACCATTTTGCTTAAAAAAATGCATTTTTTTAACATTGCTTCGTAAATTTAAAAATTAACGGTTCTTGATAGTATTCTACTTATTTTAAAAAGATCAATGGAAATTTAAATATTGGTCTTGTAACCTATGTTGGCTAACAAGTAAGGCGAACCCCCCCCCCCCCCCCGCCTCGCTCTTCTTTCAGAATGTCCCAGCTCTTAACTGGGTCAACAGGGTATACATAATAAAACCTATTTCATTCAACATACACATATTTATTGTTATAAAATTTTAATTTTTGTTATTACAGGATGCTGAACATTTACACTGTAAAGTACAGGGATATCCAACGAAAATGACCACCCCTAATAACTTCTTTATTTTTGATGCTATAAAAAAATTTTCTATAAAAGTTATAGGGTTTATTGAAAGCATTTAGAATATGTACTCAGAAAAATAAATGAAAGTCGTTTAGAGGAGATTTGGTTTTAACTTGCATTTTTTCAAATGAAGCACCCCAATTTTTTTGCATTTTTGAAATCAAGGTACTTTTCTCATTTCGAATATATTGATATTATCATATTATCTTTTAGGGTTTTCTAATTATTGCAATTTTTGTGGCCCGAAAACAACAAGGAAATAATATAACAGAACAAATTTTTATTTTTAGAATGCATTAGTCTTGGCTAATTTAGATATTAATTACAACTATAAATAAAAGTAATTAAAACTGTCCTACATAAACTGTTCAAAATGACGCCCTTCATGTTCGATGCAAAGCCAATACCTCATTCGAAATGAGAAAAGTACCTTGATTTCAAAAATGTAAAAAAATGGGGTGTTATTCCATTTGAAAAAATGCAAGTTAAAACCATATCTCCTCTAAACGACTTTCATTTATTTTTCTGAATACATATTCTAAATGCTTTCAATAAACCCTACAACTTTTATAGAAAACATTTTTTTATAGCATCAAAAATAAAGAAGTTATTAGGGGTGGTCATTTTCGTTGGATATCCCTGTACAAGGCAGATCAGCACGCTTACACGAACATCGCATTGTATCGCAACCTGATTTGCAACCACACTTCTCAAGTTCTCTATACGCGTTCCATATATGTGGCAAGGAAGACCACAATGGTTCCCAAATGCCACTCGAATTTATTCAGCCCCAATCATTAAGTACTGGTAACGTCATATTGGACATATCAATTGCTCGGCCCCATATCTGCCCAGCCTGATACGCAGATCTTAAACAATGTTGTTTTAGAGCAGCTAAGGTTTGAGGAATAAGGTGAATGGGCGATTTTCTGTGCAAAAGAGGTGTTTTCTAAGTTTATTAACTTCGACGTATTCTCCTTTTGAACCATATATTTTTCCCATGAATATTTCCAATGATTTTATAGTGCCCTGGGGTATGTTGCTTTGCAGAGAAGATATGAAAACAAACGAATCAATGGCCTCATCGGAAGAAATAAATGTCTTCCAAGCAGTCTTCTTGCCTTTTGTTGCGAAAAACGAAACACTATCACAGCCCGTAAAAGCGTGAAAACCTCTAAGTGCCGCACATTGCACATTTTGGTTCGCCCAATTTTTCAGCAATACGATGTATTGCGATGTAACGTTTTTTATTGCGGCACTTAAGGGTTTTCACGCTTTTACAGGCTGCGATAGTGTTTCGTTTTTCGCAACAAAAGGCAAGAAGACTGCTTGGAAGACATTTATTTCTTCCGATGAGGCCATTGATTCGTTTGTTTTCATACTTCTCCGCAAAGCAACATACCCGAGGACACTATAACATCACTGGAAATATTCACGGGAAAAATGTATGGTTCAAAAAGAGAATACGTCGAAGTTAATAAACTTAGAAAACACCTCTTTTGCACAGAAGATTCTCCCATTCACCTTATTCCTCCAACCTCAGCTGCTCTAAAACAACATTGTTTAAGATCTGCGTATCAGGCTGGGCAGGTATGGGGCCGAGCAAGTGATATGTCCAATACTACGTTACCAGTACTTAATGATTGGGGCTGGATAAAATCGAATGGCATTTGGGAACCATTGTGGTCTTCCTTGCCACATACATATGGAACGCGTGTAGAGAACTTGAGAAGTGTGGTAGCAAATCAGGTTGCGATACAATGCGATGTTCGTGTAAGCGTGCTGATCTGCCTTGTACTTTACAGTGTAAATGTTCAGCATCCTGTAATAACAAAAATTAAAATTTTATAACAATAAATATGTGTATGTTGAATGAAATAGGTTTTATTATGTATAGGTACCCTGTTGACTCAGTTGAGAGCTGGGACATTCTGAAAGAAGAGCGAGGCGGGGGGGGGGTTCCTTCCTTACTTGTTAGCCAGCATAGGTTACAAGACCAATATTTAAATTTCCATTGATCTTTTTAAAATAAGTAGAATACTATCAAGAATCGTTAATTTTTAAATTTACGAAGCAATAATAATAATAATAATAATAAATACACCACATGTAATTACGACCCCCTTTATCCCAGAAGGCTGCGCCTTGTGCGGGAGGGGCTACACATTTAAATACAAGGGACACACATCCAATATCCGTGTATAATGGAAAAATCCCTCTCACAGTATTTTCCATTGCCACGACCGGGATTCGAACCCGGGACTTTTGGGTGAGAGGCAGGTACTCTACCATCTCGACCATCAGTCATACAACAGTCATACATGTTTAAAAAAATGCATTTTTTTAAGCATTATGGTTTTGGATCAAAAAAATATGCATTCTGTAGTTTGTTTCATCCTAGAATTAGTTGAAAGCGACCCCCACATTGTCAAAATCGACACATTATTAACCGTTTTTTGTTTTGGATAGTCGCCATTTTGAAAACCGCCGCCATCTTGCTCCTATGGGTTAGAAATATGGGTCATGCGGGTCAAATCGCTTATAATTGCCTAAAAGGCACTTGTACCAAATTTCATGCTTTTATCACAATTTGCAGGACATTGCCCTTTTTTCCAAATACCCGGTTGGACTATAAGGAAACCACAAAATTCAACTAACCCTTTGTGGACAGATTTAATTTTTTTATGAATTTTATTTTTTTTTGTATTACATCAACTTTATTAACTTAAATAAACTATACATTATATCTTATATTAAAAAAATATATACAGGGAACTCAAAAAAGGTGGTCCTCTTAGGGACCACTGGGCCACAGCCCACTCTACTACTAGCCATGCTGAGAGAAATATGACAACCATGCCTACGGGCCGGTCTTGTGCGACTAGTTTGACTTTATGTGTGAAGTAACTAACACGTTTAGATAATTTTACGTCGTTTTTGTGTATTTCCACAGTATTCAAACGATTATTGCATTGTGTAATATATCGTAGTTATGTTATTTGTGTAAAGAGTGGTTTGTGACATATTTGGATTATTTCACAATTTGTGTAAGAAAACAGTGAATATTTAATTTGTGCTTGCAGTTTTACCTGTGTGTTTTCCCTCCAGAACAACTAAGGCTGTATTTTGTGTGTATATAAGTGTAAAGGAGTGAGTGAGGTTTCTAGAGATTCATTCTATAGGATACATGATACATATTATATCAGGTAAGTGAAAAACATTGTGTAAAATGCCCTCCAGATGCGTCGTTCCCGGCTGCAAGTCAAATTATGATACATCCTTGAGGGATGAAACCGGCACGACAAGCTCGACTACGAAGTATAAGTCGATATTTCGTTTTCCAAAAGATGAGGCACTGCGAAAAAAATGGATGTTGGCTGTACCCAGAAAAAACTGGTCTCCTACACAGTATTCCGCGGTTTGTAGTATGCATTTTTTAGAAACTGATATTGTGAGGTACGACAAATGGTTACAACCTGATGGAACAATCCAAAACATTTTGATAAGGCCTAAATTAAATAAAAATGCAGTACCCTCAATATTTCCAAATTTACCTTCATATTTAACAAAACATATGCCAGTTTCTAGAAAAAATCCAGAGGAGAGACGCAAAAAAATTATTGAGAATCACGAAAATTTGACTAAGAATTTTGAAAATTCTGATATGATTGAGAGCTTTGAACATCTGACTATTTCTCACCAAAACTATATTTCATTGTCTAATTGTTGGAATACCAAGTTAGTTGGGTCTAAATTTTACTTTTATACATTGGATTTTGATGATTCAATTTTGTCTCTAAAAAATCAAATTATAATTGATAGCGAATTAAATATTAAAGTTTACTTGGGGGGTAATCAACTTTCATTCAATGACCTAAAATGGGTTCTTCCCTTTGATATGCAATTAAGTAGATGGTCTCAGCTGGAAAATTTATTGTCTAGGTACAAAATAAGGAATGACAGCAATGAAAATGTTGACAATATGTAGTAGTGTAGTGTAGTGTAGTAGTGTTAGTGTGGTATTTTTTCATATGTATGCAATTCTGGAATCCATTATTAATAACCCTTCTGTAGAAAGCGCTTTTCTGAAAACCGATAATCAAAAAATGATTTTAAGCAAACTCACAGTACTTAGTCTTCGTTCAGACAATTTTTATGTAGAATTTTTTCAAACTTGCCATTGTGGCAGAGAGTATAAAGATTTATTATTTATGCTTTGTTCAGTATTTTCCAATATATTATTAAATGAGTATGTCAAAAATAGAAATGATAACAGACTTAGTGCTGCAAGTAATTCTAATGCATCTTCCTCCAAAAAGAGGAAACTCAATACTTTTAAATAGATTTTAATTCACGTCCATGTTCAACTTGTGTATGTAAGTATGTATTAATAATTATTACTATTTGATTGTTATTATTTAATGGTGATAAGTAAGTATAATAAATTATTGTTTATAACTTCAGCCAACTTTTGTAAAAATATAAATTGTCACTGACAAACTAGATCCCTCGATAAAACGCAGTGACGATTTTAGGCAAACTTAAATGTTTGCCTCTTAATATAAATTATAATAACACATATTATTTGTTATAGAGCAGAAACAGCCAAAAAGCGAAGGTAAATTTATAAAACCGAGTAGATATAAAACATTTTGTTTCTGTAGATGGGTTCTCCTGCGGAGTGCATATTCAACTAACCGGACTTCTCTGTAAGCAAGATGCGGTGTTGCCACAATTCTCAGCATGGCTAGTAGTAGAGTGGGCTGTGACTGGGCCATAATGAACTTAAGTATTTGAATGAAAACTTGCAAAACAATTTCGTGATTCTTGTAAGCACAGGGCTACTTTACAAGAAGAAAAACTTCACATAGTCCTCTTCGGTTCTAATTTGGTGCTACAGTGATGACATCGCCTTTTGGTACCAAATTCTGGCATGTGAGCTGTTTTATCAAAACGTATTTCGGGAATCACGTTAAATCGTCCGAATCACCATTAGCACTATTCAAAGGTTCTGCGGAAATATTAATTTCATCAATTTCTTGCCCTGACTTATTTAAAATTTCTTCTACCTGGACTTCTTCTTCGGCAACGTCTGGTATTTGAATAGAAATTAAATCTGCTATAACACTCTCATCGGAATCCGAGATGTAGTCACTTACTTGAGATTCTACATCTGATGGAATTTCTTCGATTAGAGCTTCAAATTGATCTACTGAAAAGTGGCTCAGTTCATTATAGGACCATTTTCTTTTTTGGAGATATTCTCCTAGCTTAAGTTTTTTCTCTAAAAAAAATACATTTTTCAGTAACATGTACTTTTCTGTTTTTGTGAAATATAATAAAAAACACAAATCAAATATTTTCTCACTAAATAGAAAAAGTTTTTTAAGGTGGCTTAGTGGTCCCTGAGAGGACCACCAAAAATATTTACAATATTTTATATATCAATGATTTACAAACAGTTTTAAATATAAGGAAATGAAAATATAATACATTTATCTAGAATATTAACCGCTTACCTGCCATATTTTCGGAGAATTAACAAAATAAACACACAAAAACTATGATAAACTCACGCTCGTGAATACAGAATATGGAAAAACGTTAAATATTGAAATAGTGCGAATGGTGTTGGATAGATGGCACCATACTACATTGTATAGTTTGAATTTCAGAGCAATGATTGTAGGGGAAAAATTGGGTTCGACTTGACAAGAGTGTGTTTGGGCAACAAAGAGTTTATTGTATAAATAATAGCGTACAATCCTAAAACCAGGTCCTCGATCGTCTTTGTTATCAACAAAGCTGGCGATTGCACCCAAAGGGCTTTTAAGATGCAACACATTAATAATCTCACCGATCACCAGGTATCAATCTGTTCGCATCGTCAGCAATTACACAAAAAAGATATTTTAAATTCACAAAAACGGCGAAGTACCTATCAATACCCGTAGCGACAGCTCTTGATTAATAGTTAGACTGATAGACAAACAATAATATGCATAGAAATTATTCTGTTACATGATATTCGCGGGCTTTGCGCACACTCGACTTGAATCGGTGGTCCCTGACAGATACCACTGAGCCTTAAAGGGCTAATTGAAATTTGCATGGTTTTTGAATTTAAATTAGGTAATTAACTAGGTAACTTCAAATCAGTCTCATTTGATAGGGAATCTTATTAGTTCTCTCTTGGAAGAAGTAGGAATATCTTCAATAAAATTAAAAACTTGTCCAACAACCTGATCATGGGTGAAAGTATGTATGTGAAAGTATCAGGTATGTCTGGAAATCCGTAAATGTATCCTGCAAATAGTTTAGTTTGTCGGGAGCGCAAAAAAGTCTCTCTCTTGTTGGTAACTTTCCAATGTAAAACTTATATTTTTGGGTTTTCCCAATTGAAACTGGGAAAGCGACTAGGAGTCACATATCTCTTTGTATGGAATCATACTCAATTGGAAATACATTGTCAAAAATTCTGCCTGTGTATATAGTGCCACCAGTTGTCTTCTTCAAATGGGCCAACGGTATAGAACTTTCTTCATCGTCGCTTTCTGATTCTACCGCCACTTCCTCGGCATTTTCATTTTCATCTTGTTCCCCTTCCTCTTCTATGAATACCAATTCTTCATCATCTTCTAATTCCTCGTCATCTTCCCACTCATTTTTGTCATTTGACTTATCAGCTGTCTCTTGTTCACCTGCAAAATCTGCCCCTGTTACGCTTTTTCCAGCAGGAACATCGATTTTCTTACGTCTTTTTTTTGCTTCTTTTCGGTGGAATATCTTAGCTGCTCCAACATTTCTACCACTGCCCGCCCTGCTGATATTATGTTCTACCATATATGCTTATCTGCTGTGGCAAGCATCTTAGGGAGGTGGTTCAACACTTCAGTACGATTAAGGGGGTAGATGCCACTAATTTCCTAAATCCAGCTTTAACATTAGAGACTTTGTTTTTGTTTCTTCTTTCTTTCTCTCTTTCTTGTTCTTCGATGTTTGCCATAAGCTCCTTCAACATACTTGGGAACCTGTCTTTTGGAACACTGGCTGCTCGTCTCCCTTCCCTCAATTTCCATTTTTCTAATATTTTCCGCCAAGCAGTCTTAAGAGGGCGAAAAAAAGCGACATCCAGTGGTTGCGTCATGTGTGTCGAGTTGGGAGGTAAAAAAATGAATGAAATTTCATGGCGCTGACAAAGCGCAACTGTTTCTTTTGTAAAGTGGGACGATAAATTATCGCCTATGAGAAATTTCTTCCCCGGAAGATCTTTTAGCGCAGGTACAGCAGTTTTCTCGACCCAATCTCCAAAAGAAACATGATCAAACCAGCCACTGGGTCTTTTATTGTACCGTGCACCCTTTATTCCACCAACTGTCCAAGACTCATATAGGTTCTGGGCCTTGTATACGACGTATGAGGGTAGGACTTTACCGTCTGCAGTTGCCGCGAACATAAGTGAGGTACTACTTTTTGATGAGTTTATTTTTCATTCTGGGTACCTACAACCTCGTTTGGCAATTATTTTTTTTCTTCCTGGGTCGTCACTTAAATTATTTTCGTCATAATTTAGGATGTGAGATGGTGGGACGTCTTTCAGTTCATTTTCAAGATGGTCGAAATAGCCATTGATGTCCTCTGCGGTAACCTCGGCTCTTGAACGTTTTATGTTTTGACAAATCCTTGTCCTTAGAAGTTCCTTATGCCGTTTTAGAAAAAGAAACACAACATCGCGGCCAGGAAGGTTATTGACAAATTTTGAAATAGTTTTCCCTCTACCATCTAAGTAGTTTTTAATAATTATTCGTAGGTCTAGGTGGTACCATTGGATAACCCCATTCGGCACACATAATAACATGTTGCACGATTGTATTTTCTTCTTGCTCAGTTAAAGCTGTTTGTCCGCCTTGTTTATTTATTTGAGGATTTTTGTGATGGCGATAGAGGACGGAATAATTCACTCCATAATTTTTACTAGCTGCTCTGTATGACATCCCCCTGGTGATATCCTTCATAGCTCTGTCAATCGTTTCTTGAGGGTGACGGAGGTAAATCTTACTTCGGGGATCGTGATGGTAAGTCCGGGGCATTTTGCTATAATAAAAAACAATTTGGTAATTGAGTTGAAGATTTACATGAAAAAAAAAAACGATTAAAAGATGATTAATACAGAAAGTGGGGTGAATAGAAACAGCTAATTCTATTGACCCCAAAATTCTGACAAAAGTGACGTTGCAATAATAAAATTAACATTTTTCATAAACTATGTAGAGTTGTCCACTTTTGTAAATAATTATGTTAATAGGACAGGTTAAGGTATTTTTTAGCCAAATATGAAGTTACTTACCTGTTTTTTTCTTGTTGTAAAATATGAAGTTTTGCAGCCTACAAATTCCACCCGTTTGACAGCTCCTTATTGACAAAACTGTTTCAAGCACTTATGCCAACATAACATGCTGAAAATTACTAAGTACATATTAGGGAACTACTAATAGATAAATTAAGAGAAAACTAAAACCGCCAATTTTAAATTTGAGAACTGGGAGAATTTTTTATTTACGTGCCCCACTTTTGTTTCCATTCACCCAGCAGTCTCGATCCACCCTCATTAACGGTACCTATGATCTCAAGAAAGAATTATTTATTTTATTTTTAATATAGACATATGTAGGTATAAACTTATTCCTAGGCCGTGAAATGCATATACAGTGCCTAAATTTATTCGTTTATTGTTTTTTAAGTTTATTTGTTTTGTAGTGTAGTAAGAACTCGTGAAGTTCTTTTTATTTTTTTTTTACATTATAATTTTTTCTAGTAATAATAGTGCCTTATATTGTTACTTAGATTCATAAGAGTTTGTAATGTTGGTTTATTATAACAAATAAACAGTTTAAATAATGTTATTCTATTTTATTTTTCAAGTTTTCGGCAAAAAAATTCACCAAATATTTTTTAAAAAATTTGTGTAGTTTCTACCGACCCCTTAAGTGGAGTAATGGCAATTTCAATGAAAAACAAGTAGTGTTTCTGTTCACACCACAGTACGGGGTGAATAGAAACATACACCTTTTATTTTTTTTTAGTCAAACTGATAAAATTTTTGAAAATGTAATATATGCTTACGCATATAGTAGTAGGAACCAGAATTTTTCATATTTTTCCTTTTGAGAAAGCTGAATAGTTTCCCTACTCCAAAGCTGCAAAGTTTGAAATGTGTTTCTACGCACCCCCATCCACGGTACAGATATAAATGGCAACATAGGAAGTGATAAGAAAACTGTACATAAGGTTATCAGTTTCGTGTGTAACAAAATTGGAGAGTTAATAAAACAATAAAATAAGTTTAATATTTTAATTTATATATTTATATTATAACATTCTTGCGGTGAGAAAGCCGTAATATCTATTAAAAATTTCTTCATATCGCAGTAATCATGTTTCCACAAAATTTCTGAGTACTGATGCGACCACCGAGAAACTTGCTGCATAAATCCAAGACACATCTGAACTTGTTTTTCACATTCGGAATTACGAGTTTCATAATCCTTAAAACCCTTTCTTTCCCGAATTATCTAAAAAAAATTAAAAAATTCTATTTTTTACAAATATAAGAGGAAACTTATAGTCAATTACAAAATGTCAGAAAGAGAAAAACTAATTTTTTTCCCACAAAAAATCATTGACTTCATATGGCATCTACGGGAAAATAAAGAACAAGTTTAAATAGGTATATCTATTTAAAAAAAAATAAATTTCCATTAGGATAAGAATTTCGCAAGCTGAATCAACTTGACTTATGTCTCTTTTTATCCAATTCAATTTAGGTGTGATCTGCTTTGTCTGATGGTCGAGATGGTAGAGTATCTGCCTCTCACCCAATAGTCCCGGGTTCAAATCCCGGTCGTGGCAATGGAAAATACTGTGATAGGGATTTTTCCATTATACACGGATATTGGATGTGTGTCCCTTGTCTTTAAATTTTGTAGCCCCCTCCCGCACAAGGCTCAGCCTTCTGGGATAAAGGGGGTCGTAATTACATGTGGTGTATTTATTATTTTATTATATTTTATTTTCGTTACTGTTTCTTTCTTTTTCTGCCGTACAATCCATTGGGCTAAAGGTAACTCATCTTCAGAATCATAATCCACATCATTTTCTAATTCTGCTTCTAGAGAAAGACGACAATTTACATTTGGAAATGTGTGGTTATTGGCAAAAAGATCATCCTCGTTTGTTGATTGGCCACCTATACTCGGCAAAACTATATCATCTGCACCCCCATCCATCATTATCCTCACTTGGGAGCTCTATGTCAGAGTCATCCCCTCCGAGAAGCAATAAAAAACGACGTACTTCTTCAGTAACACCCACTCGTGAGTACTGAAAGAAAAAATATATTAACATGGAGGTTTAATACACTAGCCACATAAAACTGCACATTTTGTCAATATAATTTCCAAGTCAATGTACATAATTGTTGACATTCACTCTTCCCATTGACTCCAAATAGCATCACACGTTTAGATCAGGAGTTAGGTTATACAATAATTATTTATTGGATTATTATATCATTATATGACAAGAGTTCCTTATTGTTATCTATTTCAAATTATGAATTAAAAAAAAAAAAACATCTTTTACCTCCATTATAAGCACCAAAATGGAGTAACATTAGCCAACTTTTTCATGTATTTGATAACAAATTGAGATATATTTTAAGGAAACAAAAATGAACTGGTTTATTGTATTTTTTTTCCATTTTAGCATGATTAGAGGTACAATTTTGCTGAATAGTTTGATTTTTTTCACCTTTCCAACTCCCCGAAATAATTATTTAAAAAATCGGGCTAAAGTTATCCGTGATTGGGGTAACTTTAATCCACTTGTTTGAACTCATTGAAAACAAGGCAATAAATGACTTGGGTCAATGTTAGACAAAATAAAAACATCTGACAAATATATTTTTCTGAAATCTGACTTGTAACTGAATTTTTAGAGGGATAAATGCTTGGTAAAAAAGGAAGAAAATAGGAAAAACTTATTTTTTTAAATTTTACTAGAGAAATATGTACAAAATGCAAATCATTACAAAAGTATAAATAGTTGGAGATTTAAACAAAATTTTGTAGTTCAGGAATTAAAAACTGGTTTCGTTTAGAAATGACTTTAGGTGAATTAATTTTGCATAAGACGTCCTCCCATTCATAGATTATTACATCCTTTCTTTCTGGCCATCGCCAAAACTTTAATCCTTTTTCCATACAATCAACTATTGGCCCCTCTTGGGAAATGCTAATAATTTTGCCAGGATATTTTTCTCCATTGAACAAAACAATCACATAATTATTTACTGCATATTCTTCCGGTTTTAACTTTTCTATATTTACCGAATCGTTTGCGCCGGTTAAACTCTCCTCTAAGTCGGAAAATGTTTCACTAACTTCATCTGATTCTAATGATACTGCTGTAGAGTCATCTTCATCAGAGGAACTTGAAAAAGAAACTTTTCTTTGTCTTTTCAAAGAAGCTTGAGATTTAGAAGGGCCAGTAGTGGCTTCAGTAACGTCTGTAACGGAGATGCTTTTCCCAGGAGGCACTTGTAATTTTTTTCTCACTTTCTTGGGTCCGTTTGATCCGAGAAAATCAGCTCGCTTTTTGTCCAATTGTTCTAGGAAAGAGTCCCCTATAAAGTTTTTGTCAACTTCTGATACATTTTCGGGAAGACGATCAAGTAGAATTTGTTTGTTAAGAGGATAAATCCCACATTTTTTAAATCCAGATATTAGATTTTGCGCCGTATTTTGCTGTAAACTATTCATCAATTCTTTAAGCAATGTAGGAAATACATCTTTAGGGATTGTGGGATACTTCGAACCAGATTTTGATTCTTTCCATTTTGTTAAGATTGATCGCCATACTTTTTTTGTTGGTGCAAAGAACGCAACATCTAGGGGCTGTGTAAGGTGAGTTGTATTAGGTGGTAGACACACAAATCTAATATTGTGCTGCTGACATAGCTGAAGAACACGGATACTAATATGAGAAGATAAGTTGTCACCAATTAATACAATAGGCCCATTTTCATGCCTAACTTCTGGTAAGAAGTGTGCCTCGAACCAATCTTCGAAGCAGGTGCTGTCAAACCACCCACTTTTAGACCGGTTATAACGGGCATGTTCAGGACCATTCTCGGTCCACGTTGACCAGATATGTTCGGATTTGTACACGATGTACGGAGCAAGACATTTTCCATTCGCGTTACCACAGAACATGATAGATGTGGAGCTCTTACTAAAATTGCAAATCTTTTCAACGTATTTGGCACCTCGCTTGCATATTACTTTTTTATTCCCAGGATCGTCGCTAAGGTTAGTCTCGTCATAATTCCATATTCGAGATGGAGGAATATCCTTTATAGCAACGCTTAGATTGTCCATGTAATTATTAATTTCAGTTGCACCAACTTGTGCTCTGGCTTTTTTAATGTTCGAACTAATTCGGACTGATAGGTTATGATGGCGCTTTAAAAATGATTTTGTCCATTCATAACCAGGGATATTCTCTTTAAATCGATGCACAACTGCACCTTTCTTATCCAAGTAATTTTTGATAGCCATACGAAAATCAGACTCAACGACTGGGAAACCGTAGTCTGATAACTTTATAAGGTGCTGCTCAAAAGCCGTTTCTTCGGGCTCTGTAAATACCCGACCGCGACCAACTTTTTTGCAATGTATTCTTTTCAGCTTATTTTTAATAGTAGATCTAGGTACGCCAAACCGCGTTGCTGCAACTCGTTGAGACAGCTGCCCAGATCTTATCGAGTTTAAACACTCTTCTAATGTCTCAGGAGAATAATTTGCATAAGCTCTCGATCCAAGACGTTTCTTCGGGTTTCGAGGCATGGTCTTCTGAGAAAGAGAAAAAGAAACAGGTTTGAACAACGTTTGATAGTTTTCAATTTAGAAAATATTGAAAAATTGGTAATAATCAAACAAAAAGAATAAATACCTACATATAGAAATTTCAATGGGCTAACTTTGGCCCGGGACAAAGTTACCCCAAATCCTGGGACAAAGTTACCCCAAAATGAAAACCGTTCATATGACATTTCAAAAGAGAGAAATAAAATTTTTGTCCATATATCCTAGTTCTATAATAATATAAAATTAAGAAAATGCACTTACCGAAATTCTGAAGTATTCCAAAACAGTCACACACAGGAAAGTATGCAGGTTAGAGCTATTATACATTTAACTGCCACTTACTTGAGAAACAGCTGTAGTGGTGGTGGAATCATGAATTAACATAACACTACCTGGGAAGGGTTACTAGTGCTTCCACCTACCGTTTGATGCCGGAATTACCGAATTTTGTTTGGTTGCTGTCCAACTACATGATAAATAATCTTATTTCTGCTGGTGGGTTAAAGTTACCCGCAAAAGGCCAATTTTACCCCATGTTACGGCACTCAATTTTACATAAAAACGCCAGTCCTTGATCACAATTTTAACACCACCTGATTTCACTACACAATGCAAAACATTTTTATTCTTGTGGCGTAAAATGCCATCTATAAGGAGTATTTTCTTTCTGTTCTTATTTGGGATTTACGGCCACACTTCTGAACATTACCCAGATAATCTGAAAAATATCTGGATTATTTAAAAAATAACCTTAACGCCTGTGACTTTATGTCAAAGGAACAGTTAAAGGTTGTTTTTTTGACATAAAATATAATTAAAATAAAATAAAACGCAGTGACTATTGCTACGTCGGCCGTAACAAAATATTTCTTACGTCGGCCGTAAATAATTATTTCTTACGTCGGCCGTAACGAATTTCTTTTTACGTCGGCTGTTGTAAAACCATATAATTTATACAAGTATTTTAATTTTGCATCGTGAACATGTTCTGGCACAAATATTTTATATATTTTTTTATTAGTGTTGATTAGATGCATGATTTCTTTTTAGTTGTAAAATAAAGGAAAATATTTTTGTTATAAAAAATTGTCTGTGCAGATTTATTAGGTAATTTAAGTTGGCCAGAATAGATTTACCTATTCTCGACAATTTAATTCATTGTCACTTCGAGTTTTGAAAATAAAGAAAGAAAAAGCAATAAATTATCTAGAACGTTTTAAGATATTTTTTTTACTTTTAGATGGGACTTGAATATACAATTATATAGCTGATATATAGGTGTCTATACTAGTATCCTCGAAAAAAGATAGTAATAAAACGTAAACAGCACGTATTTTTAGAATGCAGTGTTTTAATTGGTTTAATAAATTATGGTGGGTATATTATCAATATATACCTCTATTTTTTTATTACGATTAAATATGTCTTTGTAATGAATAGGAGAAATCCACTTCAGCATCAGAAGTTTCTTTTCACTTGATGTTTTTTTCAAAAATTGGGTTTTTCTTGTTGCCAGGCGACTACGTTTGGGTAATCCTATTATTGTAGTGTCACAACCTTTTGGTCTTCCCCTTTTCTTCGAAACTTGAGGAATTATTATGTTTTCAAGATTTGACTTAGAAATTATTTGTGGTTGTACACCAGTAGTTGTAGTTTCTAAATCTTTAGAATGAAAAATAACATCATTAATGTCCGTTTCAATTCGGGTAAATGGGTCATTATCTTGAATGATAAAGTCTTCAATTACAACATTTTCTTCAACGAAGTAATTATTTTCAATACCATTTACCATTTCAGTACTTACAAATAAACTTCCATTCGTTTCACAAATTGGAGAGGCATTGCAAATATTCTCAATTTCACCATGAGTGAAGTCATCGACAAAGGATGACACATTTGCATTGATTCTGTTTTTATCAAAACAGGATTCAGTTATTGTATTTACAGTTTGCTTGCTATAGTTGTGATCACTACAATCAAATTTATTAGTGGTTGTCTTATTTATGTCTATATTATCAGTCTCATTTGTTTCTAGATAATCCGTTTCATTTAAGTCTATGTTATTTATTTCAATATTTTCAGTCTCATTTATTTCTATATTATCAAACTCATTTAATTCTAAATCTACATCTTTACCAAGTTCACTCACTTGTATTAATTTTCCTTCCAGTATAATGTTTTTTAATTTTAAAATTTCTTGAACCGACATTTCAAAAATATTTCCCGATTGTTCTGAAATAAGAGTGGCAACATCTCTTAGTATCAACATAATTTTTTTATATTTCTCAAATTTGTTTAGTTTCCTCTTTATTGTATTTTGTGAGCTGTCAGTTATTACAACTGAATCACCTGCTTCTCTATGTAGTATGTTTGAGTTATGGAAAATTCTCTGATTTCTTCTTGCATACGATAGGGTCCATCTGACACTGCATAAATCATCACTAAACAAATCCAGATTTTGAGCATTACGTACAGCTAATATATGCCTGAATACATATTAATCTAGACTACAGTGCAAATAGGTGCAAGGCAACATCATGGAGACATGAATACTACAGCTGCAAGTAGAAGAGGTCACAGTCAAAATTTGTGAGCCACTTTTACTTATGTAAGTGGATGATTCATTCTGATGAGCATTAATTTTAATTTTGTTAATAAATTCTAATTCTTTGTGAACAAAGCCATATGCATAGCTAGTGAGTAGATTGCTATACATATACTGGGGTGTATGTTTTTCAAATCTTATTTGTGACACTTTTAAGTATTCATATGCAGCTGTATGGTCTCTTTCTTCTAACATTCCATGATACAGAAGAAAAAAATTTTCAATAAAGTCTGGCAGCGATGATTCCTTACTAATTACCGATTTTAATTTTTGGTTGATACATTCCAGTCTATTATTCGTTCTATTATTCAAACTACACTCTAAAAAACTTCTGTTCACGGTCCATTCATCTTTAATGCTATGCCAGTTTGAATTATAATATTCGACTACAGGGGCAGGCAACTTCTGTATTTCTTGATATAGATCATATTCTTCATCAGTTTTTGAGTACACGATTTTCTGAAAAATTTCCTTTGCACAGTCCCTTTGCCCAGGAGTTATACCCAGATTTTCACAATTCAGTTCTCTGTTAAATGTTTTTAATGTGTGAAAAATACATATTATTACATGGGAATCAGGAAAATGTTCCTTCAACACCTGTCTCTCATTTAAATCCTTATCGCTTATAATGACTCGGTTTTTTGCAGAAGAAGGATTGTTTCTTTTGAAAGTATTTATCAACCATTCTAAACTTTCTCTATCTTCCGAAACTAAGATTGCAGAAGCAACAATTTCAGACTGACCACAGGCATCTTCAACTAGAAGTATGTATACTGGTGTTCGAATGTTCAATAACTTATATGTAGCGTCAATTGCAATAAATTCTGGATACGCCTTTATCATAGAAACCATTTCATTTGTTTGAAAAAACATCCCTTTAAAAGTATCATCTTTGATTAAAAGCTCCACTTTGGCACCTAAAAAAATACATATAGGATTTTGCCATATATTTGGATATCTACCTTTCGCCTTCATTTTTAGATATAAAAAAAGTATAAAGACGAAAGTTGTAGTTTCTGTTTTGTTGTTTTTGTTTTATTTATACACATACCATAATTATTTTCAAGCAATTCAACTACATGGCTTAATGAATTACTTTTATTCTTTATTTTATACTGCAAATTTCTCAAATCTTTCAAGAGTATTACTGTATGAGACTGTGATTCCAAAATCTTATTGATCTTCTTTTTATTTCCTCCAGCTAATATAAATTCCTCCACTTTCTTACTTTCCTCGGGATTTAATTTTCTATTTTGCGGTAAATGCTTGCATAAATTCTAAAAATTAATGTTACATAGCATCAGACAGAAAACAAATTTCTTACAGGGGCTATTCACTTGCCAACATACTCGCCAATATAGCTCTTGGCAACAACTCTTTGAATATGTTGCTGCGAATATGTTGTCAAATATATTCACATGCGAAAGATCCATTTTATGGTTTAAAGCGAACCCTTTACTATGATAGAAAAAAATAGATACTTAAATGTCTAGAAATCTTTTTAAAGATTAAAGTAGACTTTAATCTATGGTTGCTTTACTTAGTGAATATTACTCCTATGAAAAATGACACCAATGTGATACGTTTATGTACCTCCATGATTAGGTAGGTACTTAGGGGCCTGGAGTCTGTGAATGCACTATAGTCATTTTTCTCTTTTTGTGAGCTGTGAGAAAATTACAATTACATTACTTACACTTGTGGTATCATGGTTATGATCAGAGTTTGTTTTAACAACTTTTAAACTGTTCCCATCCTCTGTAACGACCAGTTGAATATGCGAAGGGCAGCCCTTTTGAAATGTTCTGAAAAATACATATTTTTACGTTAAGTACTTGTATGTGTATGTGTACTTATATGAATTATGTTATTTAATTACCTCGACTTTCGGCTGTTGTCTTCAAATCTTTTTAATGGTTTCCTTCCTCCATGAATGCAACAATAGTGCATTTGGTAAGGTAAATTTGGATTAATGTATCTTCTTACACCTTTCCTTCTTGCAGTGGCAATGTTTGTTTTACTCCGTTTATAAAATACAGAATTTGTTTCTATTTGAAATTGTTTTAAACATTCGTTAAACTCTTCAACACTTTTAAAAACATCTCCGTTTTTTATGTGTGCCATAATAAAGATAAGGCAAAACTGGCAAAAGCAAACAACGTGGTTAGGTTAGGACGCAGAGTCACAGAACAGTCCATCGCGAAATCGGAGAAGCCGACGTAAGAAATAATTATTTACGGCCGACGTAAGAAATATTTTATTACGGCCGACGTAGCAATAGTCACTGCGAAAATAAAAACAATGATGTTTTGCAGACGTTATATCAAATAACCAAACTTTAACTGTTCCTTTGACGTAAAGTCACAGACGTAAAGGTTATTTTTTAAATAATCCAGATATTTTTCAGATTATCTGGGTAATGTTCAGAAGTGTGGCCGTAAATTCCAAATAAGAACAGAAAGAAAATACAGAAAGATGCCACAAATAACTTTTAGACAATATTTATGAGGAGTAGTGACAACCTGCCATGAGAGTTGTTGGCATTTACTTGAGTAGAAATTTATAAAACCGATATGACTCCATATGGCATCACCGGGAAAGAAAGGGTTAATAGATCGTAGACTATATTGTTTACTAAATATTAACGTTGAGATTTCATCAGACAGATGCTCAATGGCACTTTTTTAGATCCTCAGCTGGTTGATATATGTATATGCTATTTTGCAGTACCGTATGTAAAATTATGCAATAAATACTTAACGGCACCATGATTACCAATAAACCGTCCAATTCTTCAAGTTGCTACGGGCTCTGAGAATTAAAAAAACAATTCGACAAAAAAATATCTTTAATTATAAAATTCCAAAAATATCCGGTGTTTGGACCGCAGAAATAGTCCGTAACAAAAGTGCCGAAAGACTAGCTCAGTTACAGTCGGCGAGTTGGGGTAGGTTCATTACTTCTACCAAAAAAAGATATAATGATATATGCGCCACTAGCAAAATAATCTGCAACCTTGCTAGAAGCTCCCCAGGTTGTCAAGGGTGTCCAAACACTATTATAGTTTAATGTTAACAAAAAAAATAATTAAATATATACCAAATCTACTAAAATTTATCAAAATCACAAATAAGGCGGCAAGTTGCCTAGAACGTAATAATTATGTACACAAATATATTGATAAAATGCTTAAATTTGTACCTAGATACGGAGAACGTGATCACGTGACCCTTATGTTCACAATTATCTGTTTTAAAATATAAAATAGCAAATGTACAGTATATCAACCAAACTAAAATTAAAACATATACAAAGCATGCAACAGGTCTTATCTGTGTTCTCCCAGTGCAACGATGCACAGTAGACAAAGGGATGTTGAGATGACTCTTCTTCGCAGTGTTTGAATTCCAGTGACAACTCGAGTGACAACGAGTATGTTCGTGCAGTTACACAGATATTCCCTAGCTTCTACAAGACAACGTGATCCAGATTATGATCCAGACAGCCAAACGCCGTATATTTCTAGAATCTCCATATGTCTCCTTCGCTTCCAACGACAAGAGTTCTCAGGTACAAAACAGCATCCAGTTAAGACAAATTACACAGAGAAGATAATACAGGAACAAGATTGCATCAGAAAATTACTGGGTGAAACTAGTGGTAGAACTAGTCACAATAGTAGTCCTAGGACTAGCCGTAGGAATGCTAGTAGGAGTACTCGTAGGAAGGAGCCCTTAGATGTAGTGTAGGCTCAAAGTAAACGTTGAAAAAGTAATTGCAGGTGGTGGTCCACTCCACGTGGTTGCAGTGATAAAAATCCGAGATTCAACTCGATAAGCTTGTAGCATCCAAAATATACCAATAAAGCATCAAACTAATTATGCAATTCCCATTAATCCCAAACAAGGTATTAAATCCACCAAGGATCCAAAATTATAAGGAAAATATGCAATTTCTCACCGCCAAAATTCAACAATGTGCTTCTCCAACCACCATTAATTTTAAAAGGGAAGTTCAAAAAAACCGGTATTTCAACGTCACTTCAAGCCTACAGAATTCGGTACGGAATTAGCAAATTTTCACCAGACTCTCCTTGAGCTAAGAAGTAACCGAGAGTACGGTTAATACATTTACCCACGGGATTTTCAAAGATAGGAATACAGAAGTTGATCAAGTATGCTGGTAGTCCCCAATAGACAATAAACAAACATTATTCGAAGAATAGTACCCCACAACAAAAGTACTATGTAGCTATTACTCACTTGAATGTCGGTATAACCGTAACGACCGATCCACCGCAGTAATATGTGGTGTGGCGAAAACAGGCCTAAGCAGCAAATGACAGTCCGACAGTTCTGTCGACGATTTATTTACATAATGCATCAATAGGAAACCCAACCTAATATTATAACACGATAATAAGGAAACAAATCCTATGGTAAGTAGTCATATTCCTGAATTAAATTACTCCTTTTAACACGAGTTATGTTATGATATGCGAGCTGGTACAACAAGATTCCAAACTATTCTCTCCTTTTTTAGGTTAAATCAACTCACAAAACAACTAGTAAACTCATGTCAAATACAGAAATAACTTAACTGGAATAACCAAGGATATAATATTAGATACCCAACAATGCCGAGATTATGTAACGAAAGACAAAACGACAATAATATGGACTGCATACACCCACCGGTGGCGTAGATGAATACTACTCGTATGTGTGATATACTTAACAGGTAGCTACCAAGCCTTTGAAATCCAGCACCTTAGTAAACATACGAATAACTACCAATTGTTAACCCAAGTGAAGCCTGACATTTAAGTAAATATGTTTAATTTGATTTCAGGTTCGGACTTCTCGAAGGTCAAGAATCAATAACGTTACGACATATTAGCAATCAAGTATACAATATATAACTGTCTTTTAGTTGGCAAATAAATAAGCAAAGCTACACATAATACTTATTTACTCTCCGTATAAAATGGTAAAATGATTAAAGTACCAGCATTACCTGAAACCGTAACAACTCCCGTTTTCCCCCTTAAAAAAAAATCTCTTCATATGCAAAACGCACCGCAGTAGTTCCCCTCAAAAAAAAACACAACAAACCTAAACCTACAAGGCACGAGGCAAAAAAACATCGTAATAACCACTATTGCTACTCTTACCGAATAACAAAGGAAACAAAAAACTGGACTTGAAAAGCATAGGTAGCCGGTCCTACAGCTACCTATATGGCTAAAAAAACGGACTCGCGGGAGTACTCCCCAGATCGACTACGACGACAACCCTTCCGCCGGCAGCTGAACAGAGACCACAGCAGATCATCGGGACGGGGGTACGCAGCAGTGTTAACCAGGCCTCGACCTGGCTAACTAAATCGGTAACCAACTGCTCCCCAAATCCGCCCCGACGTTCCAGGCACCCTCCTTCAGCTTGACATTTAAGTCAGCCGACGAAATGTTGCCGCCCCCAGCCAACCTGGAGTCCCTCTGTGCCTCAAAAAAAAAACGAAGTGGCCTTATAGGGGACTTCTACCCCTCGCAGGTGAATGCCGCGGTAACGGTATTCACTACCCCCGTCACAGGGTTACACAACAAAAGTTAACCTCAGCTTTACTTAGCGGGTTCCAGCCACTAAGCAAGCAGATGTAACCGACATAAACAAACATTTACCAACCACACCTAAAACGCTTCTTTGCGAATAATCACACAAATGCTATAACTCTATGTTCAATATTCTCAACATTTACCCTACAGATCGTCTGGCTCTACAGTGGGCTTTAAATCCTTCACACTCCACACGCCCTTCAAATTACCAGCCATATCCTTCAGTTCATACATCCATGGCGACAAACGTTTATGTATTATAAAGGGACCAACAAACTTTGGTGCTAACTTAGCGCTATAATATTTGGCAGCATCGGATAAAACATAGTTGCGTTTATAGACTTGTTGACCTACAACATATTGCACATCTCTACGTCTTAAATCATACCGAGCTGACGACTTAATCGAAGCTTTAGTCAGACGCTTGATAATGTCCGTGTATAATCGCTCGAAACCTTGCTTACGTTGCTCAGCCATTACATTTTCTCGATTAACTCGAATATCCGTGTTAAGATCATCTTGATATTTGTTTTGCTCGCCATCTAATATCATTTCCCGTCCGATATTTATAAAGTACGGAGTATTACCAGTAACCTCGTGTTTCGCTGACCTTATAGCGCATCCTACTTTAGGTAGTAACGTATTCCACACTCGTTGATTATCTTCAATAAAGGATGATAAGACGGTTTTCATTACTCTATTCATCCTTTGGGTAGGATTAGCTTGCGGATGATAATTCGCAGTAAATCGAATTTTTACATTATATGACGACATCAGCCTGGTAAACTCACGCGACCTAAACTGCACTCCATTGTCCACAATTATAGACGATGGCACGCCGTATTGCATAAAAATATGATCTTCTATGGCTTTAACAATATGCGGCGCAGTTGCTCTTCTCAGAGGGAAAAATAGTGGAAATTTAGAAAAATAATCTACTACTACTAATATATACATATATCCATGATTAGATTTCGGTAAAGGTCCCACCAAATCAGCTGAAATTAGCTCCCACGGTCGGTTAACATAAGGTCTGCCAACCATAAATCCTGCAGGTTCCTTTTGAACCACCTTATGACGTGCACAAACTCTACATTTACGAACATAATTCGCTACATCTGAGCGCATTTTAGGCCAGTAATATCGGTTACATAATTTGTTATATGATTTATACACGCCTAAATGGTACTACCTCTTTCCAACAGTCAATATCGGGTTCAGATAAATCAGGATATCTACACGTTACATATTTATACAAACGATTATTTTCAACTCTCCAACACGAATATTTCACAGGATCTTTTAATACCCTTCGTATGAGATTATCATACCAATTATCGTTACTAGTAACTTCGGCTCTACTAACATTTTCGACAGCATCGACTGCAGGCACTGACCTTGACAAACAATCAGGTACAACATGTTCTCTTCCGCGACGGTGGATAATTTCAAAGTCGTACTGCTGTAAAGCTACAGCCCATCTACTCAAACGACCTCTAGGATCTTTCAGATTACTTAACCAAATTAAACTATGATGATCCGTAATTACCGTAAACTTTACCCCCTCGATGTAAGCACGTAATTTAGTGATGGAATCTAAAACGGCCAAACACTCCCGTTCGGTAACACTGTAATTCTTTTCATGTTTATTTAAAGACCTACTGACATACGCGACAACCCGTTCTCCATCTGGATGTGGTTGCGTGAGCACAGCTCCAATTCCATAGCCAGAACAATCACATTGAATGACAAAGGGCAAGTTGTAGTCCGGACAACACAGTATTGGTGCAGAAACAAGAGCTTCTTTGAGTACACGTAAAGAATTTTCGCATTCGTTAGTCCAAATAAACTTGACATTTTTCTTAACCAAGTGGGTTAATGGAGCAGTAAGAGTCGAAAAGTTGGGTATAAAACGCCTATACCAACTCATCATACCGATAATTCGTCTAACTTCGGAAACATTACCAGGAGCCGGAATATTTAATATCGCACTAACTTTATCGTTATCAACATGAAGACCGTTTCGATCCACCACATATCCTAAAAATTTAAGCTCTGGTTTACAAAACACGCATTTATCCCTACTAACTGTAAGACCAGCAGAACGAAGACGAGAAAATACTTCCCGAAGAATTGCTATGTGTTGGTCGAAACCTTGAGTAACTATTACTATATCGTCTAGATATACAAACACGTAAGGTTCTAAATCGTTAGATAACACTCCATCAATAAATCTTTGCCAGGTTGCTGGTGAGTTTGATAAACCGAAAGGTAAACGTTTGAACTGATATAAACCACGATTAGGTACCGTAAAAGCTGTATATTTCTTAGAACTTTCCTCTAATGGAATTTGGTGAAAAGCTGATTTAATATCCAATGTAGATAAGTAACGTGCATCTCGAAGTTTATCTAAAGTAGAAGTAATACGCGGCAAAGGATAAGCATCCTTCTCAGTAACTTTATTAAGTCGACGATAGTCTACACAAAATCTATAAGAATTATCTTTTTTCCGTACCAAAATTATGGGTGAAGCCCATGGACTTTTAGAAGGTTCCACTATTCCGTCTTTCAATAATTTATCCAACTCTTCATTGATAGATTTTTGCACGACCGGAGATACCGGATAATAACGTTGTTTAATTGGTTCCGCTTTAGTTACTATTCTATGTTTCACGAGATGAGTATAACCAATTTCATCAGGCATTGTTATAAAAGTTTCCTCAATAAAATTCCTCAAAATTCCACTCTGTTCGTCGGTTAGTTCGGCATAAGGTAACAAGGCAGGTTGCGTGGTTTCTATAGCATCAACCGAAAATTTCCAAACGTCCTGACTTAAATTCGGTATAATTTCCATAATTCGCCAAAAATCTGCTCCGAGAATTAATGTATGCGGTAAGTTGGGTATAACTAACACCTCTACTACCTTAACTTTATCTTTTAATTGTACAGGTACTGTAATACTACCTAATACCTCACAACTTTCTCCGTTCGCTACCGTTACACTTTTTACACAAGGAGAGATAAGCGGTAGATTTAAACAACTTATTTTATCCCAACCGAATTTACCCAAAATAGTACGTGACGCACCTGAATCCAGTAGTCCCAAAAATATTAAACCAAAAATTTTTATTTCCAAGTGGGTCGTTCATCCCCTTTGGCATGAGCTAAAATATAATCTAAAATAGGTTTGGTTCTACTAAGACTGGCCGAATCGTTATTCACAGCGAGACTACTACTCGACCTTCTAATGTCTCCCTCGCCCATTTCCCGAATGCTGGTTCCGGTTACAATTAGGACAAGTACGTACAGTAACATTAGGTTTATTACACTTAAAGCAACGTCGAAGTCGTTGTTGATTACAATTTCTCGATATATGGCCCAATTGGTTACAATTAAAACAGGTCATAGGTTTGGGTTGGTTATTATTGGACGATTGATTAACTTCATTGATCTGGTTGTCACCTACCGAAGTGATTCGCGAGGATTCACCGTACACACAAGCTAAGTCACGTTCCAAAGTGTTTCTAGATTTCGAGGGAGGAGGTACATAATCATTTACAGATGATCTATTTACTTCAAGTTCACGTCCTAACTCAAGCAACATATCAATAGAATTTATCTCCCTCAACATAAGTCCAAATCCGATCTTATAAAATGGTGCCATATTTTCTATAAGTATTTTTAACCTAACCTGTTCAGGTATACTCACGGTGAGTCTCTCAAAATGATTGCTCATATACGCAATAAAAATTCCCATAGGTTCTTCTGGATGTTGAGTACGTTCTTTAATTTGTTTAAACAATTTGTCATTATAATCACGCGGCTGAAATTCTTCACGTAATAAACATACTAGCGAAGACCAATCACGAGCCTTCCTCTTATTCGCACGAAGCCAAACTAAAGCAATATCAGAAAATAAGTCATTCGCAGAATCGAATAAATCTTGGTCAGTAACGTGCCTCGAAACCCTCAATTCCTCAACACGTTCTAAAAACGCGCTCAAAGACATAGCCTCAGGTTTACCCGAGAACCTAATGCCCCATTGCGATACCGGTACAGGTTTAAATCGAGTAGTTGACACTCGTGTGCTCTCAAAATTAGGATTTCCATCGAATTCCCTATCAGACGATTCGTCATCGCTCTCAACCGGTGCCATTAAGTTTAGATCTAGTACCCCTTGGGTTTGGTTCGCTACCGTACGTTCATGATTCTTAACCGTCTTATCCAAATCTGACCTTAGATTCAAAATTTCTACCAAAAGTTTTGATTTCATAGCCTTATCCTCAGTTTCCAAAGGCGATACACGATTAATCCTTCCTAAAGCGAAAGCATATTTTGAAAATATTTTTTTATAAATGGCTTGATTAGCCCCGTCAAAATTTTCTATAAGTCCCCGAACTTCTGTAATTTTTGCCCTTATAGCACTAAAATCTTCTTGTACAGTAAAAGGATAGTCAGGATAATCGACTAAGTTCCCCTCGCGTTCTAGTTTTCACATATTGCGCAATGTCGTCCTCATGACCTCAACAGTACCTACATCCGTAAGTCCCCGTATAGCTAACTCGTAAACTAACTCTTCCGCAACAAGTCTATTAACTTCATAACGTGGAGGTGACATTTTGAAAATATTTCGGCAATATTCAATACCCCCTGTATAAAAATAATCAGAAATGTGTACCTTTAAAAATAATTAGGCGGTATTTGGTACTCCCTGTATATAACAATAAATAATCAGGAATAGATTATACCCCTATGTCCTTGACGCAAACTTACTAAACCTTAAACCTAAAATAATCTTCCCTAAAATGCAATATCGATATACCTTATCCAGTTTATCAATATGACGAAACTTCCTTAAATATTTCTGAAATAGTTATTCAAAAAAACCATACAAACTGGATTTAATACATACCCATACCTCAATGTATCGATAAAACACACTATTTATGTACATAAATATTTTTCAAAAAAATTACTACGAGTGAAACAACTAAAGTACCACTTATAAAAATCGTGCACCACTTGTTTGCTCAATCAAACCAGGCGCCAAATTGCTACGGGCTCTGAGAATTAAAAAAACAATTCGACAAAAAAATATCTTTAATTATAAAATTCCAAAAATATCCGGTGTTTGGACCGCAGAAATAGTCCGTAACAAAAGTGCCGAAAGACTAGCTCAGTTACAGTCGGCGAGTTGGGGTAGGTTCATTACTTCTACCAAAAAAAGATATAATGATATAGGCGCCACTAGCAAAATAATCTGCAACCTTGCTAGAAGTTCCCCAGGTTGTCAAGGGTGTCCAAACACTATTATACTTTAATGTTAACAAAAAAAATAATTAAATATATACCAAATCTACTAAAATTTATCAAAATCACAAATAAGGCAAGTTGCCTAGAACGTAATAATTATGTACACAAATATATTGATAATATGCTTAAATTTGTACCTAGGTACATACGGAGAACGTGATCACGTGACCCTTATGTTCACGATTATCTGTTTTAAAATATAAAATAGCAAATGTACAGTATATCAACCAAACTAAAATTAAAACATATACAAAGCATGCAACAGGTCTTATCTGTGTTCTCCCAGTGCAACGATGCACAGTAGACAAAGGGATGTTAAGATGACTCTTCTTCGCAGTGTTTGAATTCCAGTGACAACTCGAGTGACAACGAGTATGTTCGTGCAGTTACACAGATATTCCCTAGCTTCTACAAGACAACGTGATCCAGATTATGGTCCAGACAGCCAAACGCCGTATATTTCTAGAATCTCCATATGTCTCCTTCGCTTCCAACGACAAGAGTTCTCAGGTATAAAACAGCATCCAGTTAAGACAAATTACACAGAGAAGATAATACAGGAACAAGATTGCATCAGAAAATTACTGGGTGAAACTAGTGGTAGAACTAGTCACAATAGTAGTCCTAGGACTAGCCGTAGGAATGCTAGTAGGAGTACTCGTAGGAAGGAGCCCTTAGATGTAGTGTGGGCTCAAAGTAAACGTTGAAAAAGTAATTGCAGGTGGTGGTCCACTCCACGTGGTTGCAGTGATAAAAATCCGAGATTCAACTCGATAAGCTTGTAGCATCCAAAATATACCAATAAAGCATCAAACTAATTATGCAATTCCCATTAATCCCAAACAAGGTATTAAATCCACCAAGGATCCAAAATTATAAGGAAAATATGCAATTTCTCACCGCCAAAATTCAACAACGTGCTTCTCCAACCACCATTAATTTTAAAAGGGAAGTTCAAAAAAACCGGTATTTCAACGTCACTTCAAGCCTACAGAATTCGGTACGGAATTAGCAAATGTTCACCAGACTCTCCTTGAGCTAAGAAGTAACCGAGAGTACGGTTAATACATTTACCCACGGGATTTTCAAAGATAGGAATACAGAAGTTGATCAAGTATGCTGGTAGTCCCCAATAGACAATAAACAACATTATTCGAAGAATAGTACCCCACAACAAAAGTACTATGTAGCTATTACTCACTTGAATGTCGGTATAACCGTAACGACCGATCCACCGCAGTAATATGTGGTGTGGCGAAAACAGGCCTAAGCAGCAAATGACAGTCGACGATTTATTTACATAATGCATCAATAGGAAACCCAACCTAATATTATAACACGATAATAAGGAAACAAATCCTATGGTAAGTAGTCATATTCCTGAATTAAATTACTCCTTTTAACACGAGTTAAACTAAGTTATGATATGCGAGCTGGTACAACAAGATTCCAAACTATTCTCTCCTTTTTTAGGTTAAATCAACTCACAAAACAACTAGTAAACTCATGTCAAATACAGAAATAACTTAACTGAAATAACCAAGGATATAATATTAGATACCCAACAATGCCGAGATTATGTAACGAAAGACAAAACGACAATAATATGGACTGCATACACCCACCGGTGGCGTAGATGAATACTACTCGTATGTGTGATATACTTAACAGGTAGCTACCAAGCCTTTGAAATCCAGCACCTTAGTAAACATACGAATAACTACCAATTGTTAACCCAAGTGAAGCCTGACATTCAAGTAAATATGTTTAATTTGATTTCAGGTTCGGACTTCTCGAAGGTCAAGAATCAATAACGTTACGACATATTAGCAATCAAGTATACAATATATAACTGTCTTTTAGTTGGCAAATAAATAAGCAAAGCTACACATAATATTTATTTACTCTCCGTATAAAATGGTAAAATGATTAAAGTACCAGCATTACCTGAAACCGTAACAACGTAAATATATATTTATACTCGAGTTGGGGTGATGTGATGATGTTGATTTAACTTTTTGATAATATATTAAAACATGTTAAATTCATGAATATATTTCGATTCCATAGCTGTCCATCATCATTTTCCACAGTCAATGTCTTTCTAACCTCATTTTTATGATAACGCATGCGTTATATCATAGCATTCACATTCATAATCACTGCAATCAGAATCATGAGAATATCCTAATGTTTTAATGTAAAAACAGTTCATATCTGTTAGATAAAATGTTCCTCCAGTACGTCGAATTTTATACATCTCAAGAAACTTTTTATCAACATGTCTGTCATTTTCATCATAAAACTCGATTTTTATATAGCAACTGTAACCCATGCTTCCAATTAACAAATTATGATCTCACACTTTTCACTGTATTACCATGTTTAAACAGAGTGATAAAATGCACACTCTTATATTATTATATCTTGTGGGGAGAGAGAGTGGGGTGGAATGAGAACAATCATATTTTACATAATATTTATTTTGGTAAAGATAAATACAGCCAATTATAAAGTTTAGAACCGTTTGTTACACTACACTTGGAACTACAATTATTATGATTACATCAATAAGGGTGTGCCTTTAATAAAATTACGTGCATCAGTTACATTGTTAATAAATTTTGAAAATTGTAAAAATAATTCTGAAAATTGGAACAATAATTTTGATTTCTTCGCCGAGGAGAACTGCAAAAAGAAATAATGATGATTGATTGATTTCTTAATGGATATATTATGATAATACTTATAGTGGAGTGCAATTTAATTTCTACCTTTCAGCCCGTTGGCACTTTTAGAGAAAAATGTATGACTGTGCCGAATAGGTTGTTTATACCCTGTAGATTACGAATCCACTTGTCGTAAAAAAATCGTCCTAAACATAAGGGCACAAATCAAAATTTTCTAACTAACCACACCACATGATAGAGCTAATCATGAAGTATGTTTCACCAAAAAATCATTAAATTCTCTGTAGAATTTCTATTTTTAAAATAAATAAATAAACGAATTTTTACACGGGCTTATATGACAATAAAAAATAGAAAACCTTATTTTCTCCGTTCGACTGCAGCTGAAAATTAATTATTTTTCGTATACTTTTCGCTTCACACGATCATAACTCTCAAAGTATTATATTTATCAAAAATATGTATTCCTTATAAAATATGCGGTATGTTTTCTAGATTACGAAGGTTTTTGAATCAGATATTTTGAGCATCTAGTAACAGAGAGATATTTAATAATGTATGGCGTGATGTTAATTTTTGAGATATATCGGCTGATTGAAATTGTCTGCGACAGCGAGTCCCCACTCATCGCTACTCTGCTTCAACAACCCCCTCTAACTCCGCGAGTACCCAAGTCCCAAGTAGAAGCGATATCTACACAGGAGTTTATTTTACTTGCTCCTCAATAGGTGTAAAAATCCAAATTTTTTTATATTATAAAGAAATGGATTTTATGAATATTTTAGACATGAGATCTAGTAAGTTTAAGGTAGAACGTCGTTGAATATTTAGTGCAATTACCAGGAGTGGCTTCAGGGAGGGCTAAAAAACAATTTTTTTGTCAAATCTAAAGATATTAAGAATAAACATTGTTTAGGGTAGAAATTCGTATGTGATGACTACCTACTATTATGGTGAATTTTGAACCCGAGCCAGATGTATTTAATATTATGTTGATAAATAATCGTATAAACATTTGAGTTAATTGTCTACTTTAATTTTAAAACAACGTCAACAGGTAATAGAATCCATCAAAAATTTAATTTAAATAATCCATTATCAGAATTTAAAACAAAATCATGAAAACATAAGAATAATAAGTACCCATAACACTTAAATACCAGCGTAAAAATATACGCTATTCACTTTCTTCGTCCAATTCAAGTGCATATTTATTCATAAGTAGTTTTTCGCTCTGTCTGTACGTGGAGTTCTTGCAGGACTTTTGCCCCATGCAGGAACATGAATAGATGCATGGAATATTCTTTTTTTTACATGAACAAACTTTACTGCCGCAATCTAAAACAAAAGAATTCCCTATAAATTTTTAAGTTACCAAACATTTAATGACTTCGCAATAACGAATTAGGTATACGCATTGTGTTATTTTCGACTCAAAATACACATTTTTCAAATTATACTTGTAATATGAACTGAAGAAAGATATTAAACTTACAAACATTTCAAAAAATATTTTAGTAACTCACCTTTTTTACATCGGCAAGTGGTTAATATGGCGATATCTTCTGAAATAACTGACATATTTCCCAAAATTGGTATTACAGTATTGTCGTCAATTTTCCAACCATGTTTTAATATGTCTGGCAACTCAGGTCTAGGAATTAAACTATTTACCCATACTTTTGTTTGGTAATGAACTCTTAAACAGTGGTAATATAAACTGTTTTCAGTTGGAGGTAATTGATCGATTGTTCTTGAAATTGACAATATTGCCCTTAAATCATCGATCGACGACACATTGTCTTTATTGCTATACAATTTTATAACAAAAATATGCATTCTATTGAATAATTCATCACTAAAATCGTCTATACCTACGGACTCAAGTAACTGGTGATTTGAAAGATACGTTTTCCAGCACATCTTTTTGCCTAAACCTCGAAATTGGCTAGTGGTATCGCAGCCTGTTAAGCAATGAAAAGCGGGCAAATTTTTTAAAAGTAATGAATCCATACTAATTTCATGAACAGGGATAAATCGAATGGAATCGTTATTACCGACTTTCATCCAAATTTCGGGCGTCAAACAGTTTTTAAAATGAGATAAAAGAACTAGCACATCTGTATCTCTACAATCTATTATATATCTTTTATAACCTGCTTTATGCGCAGATAAAATATGTAGGAGAATCCTTGTGTCCGCCTCCTCATGTGTTGAGCTCAATAAGTCATCTTCAAGACAAAAATTAGTTTTATAATCTAGTATTGATGAAAATCCACCACTTGTTACTACTTCTACGTCGGTTTGATGAGTATATTGAAAAAGGTGATTTGACAGAAAATTTGTCAATTGAGCTTTATTAAAAACAGAATGTATACTCCACTGCCACAACAGTGGCATTTATTGCCACTGTTGTGGCAGTGGAGTATCCGTTGAATCTATAATTCTGTTAATTGTCGTTTGCCTGCCTGATCCCCTCTTAAGACGTGTATGATTCTTTATCGACTTGGTTTTATAATGGTCAAAAACTACATCAATCCTTTGCACATTTTATTTGTTTTTAAATATTATTGAATTAAATATGTTACCGCAATCCATAAAAGTATTGGCTTTAGCAGGTTTGCCTAAGCTTTGTACAACGGACATTGCATCGAAAATATAACATGTTCTGTCGTCGAATTTTGGCAATTCATTAACTACTGTAGCAAATGTTTTTATTATATCGCCTAGACTACTTTTATTTGAAGGTGTTAATAAAGCTCCATTGACAGACAGTGACATTGGGAACGTAGATAATTCGTATTTAAAAATGCTACTATGATCAACATTTCTCCCCATTTCTTTTGCAGCCAAAATTTGTTGCAGAAGCTTTTGACCACATTGTGTATCTTTTCCTTTATCCACTTTCTTAACTGTTGATGTAGTAGTCACCAATTTTTGCAAATTTTGTTTTTTGATAGGCTTATAAAAATCCTTTGTATGCATTATCTCAATAAAATTATTGAAACATTCTTCCCCAATTTCAGATGCACGTAGTATAGAATATGCCATATTACTGTTAATTATTTCATTGGTAGATATGCAAATTAAATCTTCTTCACCTCGATTAAATACATTAAATCTATAAAATTGTTCTTGTAAGGTAATAACACTCTGTTCGTCAACTATTATTCTTTGGGTCCCAATCTCAATATTTTGACTAATCGAATCCACAGTACTACCATCATCAAGAGATGACTGAAATGAATTAACCATAACGCCAATTTCATTGAAACTTAAGAACCATTCATCGAGTTTGGTACTATTCTTAGTCAATCCCACAATTCCACCTGCATCTTTTGAACGTTTATTGACATGTTCCAATGCTTGATCAATCGACAATTTATTGAATGTACCTGGTAAACGCTGCACTACAAAGTTTCCTGATTTGAATTCATCTTCCACTCCTGGTGCTTTTTGTTTCAAATTTAACATATCCAGTAAATACACTGTGCCCCATCTTGAATAATTAGAATGATCGTATGCAAACATCCATGGCAACATTTTCCTAAAGCTTTTTACGTGCAGTTCCCAGTTTCCTGTCCTTTCGCTATATAAAAATTGCAGAAGAATTTCGACCAATTCCACATACGAATACCATAATCTAAATGTTGCTGGTTGTGCATTAATATACTCTTTAAAAATATCTGCGAGCTCTTCAACTGTAGATACCATAGTTTTAAAATTTGATAAGTTATTTTTATCACGAATGTCACTGCATAGCTGAGTAGATAATAATCTCGCATAATTAAGGGAATGTGTATGAGCGCTTTTACAATCAATTAACCACCGCTCAAAATTCAATATCAAAATACGCATCAAACTCTCATATGTTAATTTATGTGCTCTTATAGCCTTGTTCCACTTTTTGCCATTCAAAATGCCATCCACAGTAGCTTCGCCATATAGGCCACTCTCTAGCCATATGTCTTTTAAACCTGAATGTTCCATATGTTGTCCAATTACTTTTATAAAATTGAACATGACATGGAAACCGCCAAGACGCAATATAAATTTTTCGCACTCAGGGTGTTTTAGCCACTGTATTTCTTTTGCTTTAAAGTAAATGGCTTGATCAAAACTTATCACCGTGTTTTCAATATTCAATTTATTCGCTATACTTTGACATCGTTTCATAACAGTCCATATAGTGTCATATTCGGAAGCTACATATGGCAACAATGGTAAATAACCATAACGTCTCTGTTCGGTTCTTTATCGACCAATAATTTATTGAAACCTGACCATTGAGGAACCACTATTCCATCTTTATTCGACAACCTACAAAGAATCCAAGACATATTGTGTTGCCATATATAATTTTTGTTGCTATTTTCGACCAGCAAATCTTTATTATCTAGTTGTGGAAGAGTTTTTGTTGTTTTATAGCAATCACTTTTTCTCAACAAATGAAAATTATCAGGAATAGCCAACTTTGCTTTGTAAGGAAGAAGTTCTAATTCTTCATTAGAGTTTTCATTTGGGGGCCCTCGTTGAAAAACCACCATTTGTGTTGCGTGAAAAGTTGGCGACTTATCTAATGTTTCTTCCAAGATATCTATGTTGTCAGCAGCAAATTGAACAAATCTATTGTTCACTAATTGTCTTGGGATAATCATACAGTCATTTTCAATATAATTATTAACCTCTTCCTGGGCAATTGTGTTTCGCAATCGCAGTACATCTTTATAGGAGATGCAATGACCGGAAGTATGCAGGGCCTCAATAATTTTTTTTAATTTAGTCTCTTGATGAATCATGATACCGAAACCTATATGTTTTGGTATTAACGTCCTACCTTTTGAATACGTAAAAATAATATCTTGACATATACTTAAAGTTTTAATTTCTTTGTCATTACTTCTGCCATCATTAGAAACTAGGAGGCTTATTAACCAGTATAGTAATTCTGGTAGAAATTCTTTGTAACTTTTAACATTCAAATTTTTATATTTTTTAAACTCTGGAATGTCATTGATAGCTGTTTTTATATAGCAACAAACTTTATGAATTTGAGATATATCTGAAGATGTATTTATAACAGAATAGAATGTTTGATTGGATGCTTCCTCAATAAGAGATTGAACTGTTTCATGCTTTGTTTTCCGAGGAATTAGAATATATTCCTCATTTTTTCTAGTAGGTTTAATAATTTCGACTCCATTTTCAGTAAATGTATTTATGAGCAGTCTACTTATCTGTCTCTTGGACTTATATCCGTTCAATTCTAAATACTTCTTATAAATAGACGACATACCGTACCCTTTTTGTTTTAAAAAACCTTTCTCAAGAATTTTACATATTTTAGTAAATGCAACATCTCCTTCAATTGTACTCTTTCCACCTTTATTTTTACTATTAGATAGACCTTTGCATTTTCTACTATGACTTAAGAAACATGAAACATGATATTTAGTTTTCATGGCTATTAAATCGTTGGGACCAATCCTTTCGAAAATTATGGGATTTTCTTGGGCTATTAGCCTTATTTTATTTTCTGTATTCGTAGTCATTACTTGAGAAAGCTTTTTTATTGTTGATGCTTTTTGACAAAAAATACATTTCTCTATAGAAAAACTAGTCTTACGTAAGGACACCCCTGAAGAAGTTGATGGACAGGCATTCGATTCATCTGAAGTGTTTTCAGTATCCTTCTCTTTCTCTTTTTTTTTTCTCAAATGCTCTATATTTTGTTTGCTAGTGAAACTAGAATAACAATTTCGGTGCCAAACCAAGTTATCGAAATTGTTTGTCTCTCGAAATGACATACTTCTAGAATACATATCATCGTCTCTATGGTTGCTTATTTTTTCCCGAAGTTTTAAACAATTATTAAATGTTGCAAAAGATTTTTCAGAACCTTTCATTACAGGCCCCGGTTTCATACAAATTAAGCATAATTTCTTGCGAATTTTTTTTGCGTTAAATTTTATTTTGTCTCAATCTCACTTTCAGAGCTTGTGCCGTCAGTAGCACTTTCCATTTTAATTTTTTCTAAAAATTACACATCAATTACCTATATGGTATAAAATTCTAATAAAAAAATACATACCAGCTGAAGATATCTTTCAAACAGTCAACTAAGCAGTTCTTTGATCTTGTAACGTGTATCGGTATTATTTACAAATTATGTAGGTCAATAAATTATAACACTGAATTATTATTCAACAAAACAAATATATTTATTTTTGTACATTTTCAACATACAAATCTTATAAGGAATCGCAAGTGCAATGCGTCGAGCTAACAAACGCGTGGCCATTGCGGGAGGTAGCGGGGGCTGTTGAGACAGTGTGAAAGTGGTGGGATAGTCGGTAACTGCAGCGAATTACATGCCGTTGGTAATCTTTGAAAATTGACATTACGTTACATATTATTAAATATCTCGGTTATTAGATGCTCAAGAAATCTGATTCAAAAACCGTCGTAATCTAGAAAACATACTGCATATTTTATAAGGAATAAATATTTTTGATAAATATAATACTTTGAGAGATATGATCGTGTGAAGCGAAAAGTATACGAAAAATAATTAATTTTCTGCTGTAGTCGAACGGAGAAAATAAGGTTTTTTGTTTTTTATTGCCATATAAGCCTATACAAAAGTTCGTTTATATATTTATTTTAAAAATAGAAATTCTACAGAGAATTTAATAATTTTCAGGTAAAATATGCTTCATGATTAGCTCTATCACATGGTGGGGTTAGTTAGAAAATTGTGATTTATGCCCTTATGTTTAGGACGATTTTCTTACGACAAGTGGATTCGGAATGTACAGGGCATAAGCCACATATTTGGCAAGGTCAATTATTTTTTGCTAAAAGTGCCAACGGGATCGAAAACTAAGCATCTTTTGTAACCGCGAGCACTCCACTATTACTATGTAGATAATCCATAGGTTATCAAGTAAGTAGAGTGGTGGGGGGTAATTAGGGTAATTAGAGTAATGTAGGTAATTAGACTGATGTAATTGCAATAGAGGTAATTAGAGTATTGTCGGTAATTAGACTGATGTAGTTGCAATAGAGGTAAGTAGAGTAATGTGCAGTAATTAGACTGATGTAATTGCAATAGAGGTAATTGGAGTGGTGCAATGCAATTGTAGTTGTAATTAGTGTATGTACCGATATGTGTATGAGTACTCCAAGTAGTGGTGGTGGGGTAGCTCAGCTAGACTGCTATAAAGAAGATGTAGTCGCAACACAAAATCATTTCTATCGTGAACCATCTACAGCTAACAAATCAGCCTAGTGCAGTCAGTGACTTCAGTTATTTCAATGAGCAATATTTTATATTACCCTTTATAATTCTTTCATTATATTCATTTTAAATATGGCAATTTCCGAAGTTGACTTATTAGCACTTAATGAGCTAATAAATCAAGATATGCAGGTTTTAGAGCAAAGATCCATTTCAACGTTAATTTTAAATAAACCTTATATCATAAAAAAAATGTCTTTGGTTAATACAAGATTTGGAAAATCTATCATAGTAACTTTGTTTGAGGAAAGTTCAATTACGACTTTTAAATCATTTTTACCGAAACGGTTTGTGGAAATTATATGTGAGAACACTATCGATAAAATAAATTCGTCAAATGGTAAAATTACATTGACATATTTAGGACAAAGTTCTCCAGCTTATCCTGGAGCAAAATCTAGTCCATTAATAAGTTTCGGTGTTTAATTCTCAAACAAAAATAATCGTAAAAGTATTTAAGTTAGCTAAGTTTAAGTATTAAGTAGAAATGGAATATTGTGGAAGAATGCTAGGAGTATTATAGAATAGTATCACTTGTTAGCCTATAAAGATTCTGATATATCTAAATTGACATTTGTACAACATATTTTTACTTTGTGTACACCAATAGCTCAAACGTAAGTCCATTTAGTGCTGTTTTTTATATATTTTTTTACATTTCATTTTTTATTTGTAGGTACGCAGCAAAGATGTGGATGCAATATTCAACCCAAACATGGACCCCTGCAGAAGACATTAAATCTGCCATTGAGAGATTGTCTTGTAAACTAGATGACTTAATAAGGGATGCATTGGTTTCATTAAATTATGATATGAATATCTGCTTCGACGCTGAAGAAGTTCGACGGGTTAAAGAAGCTTCTAAAGCGTATAGCATTGGTGTAAATCTATGTGGTAGATATTCCCGTGGCTTCTTAAATTTGGATGAGTTTTGTGAGCATATGGACAGAGTGGAACTAAAACATTTTCTATACGAGATAATGGAGTACCTACCTAAGAATATTATTGAAAAATATCAACTCGACCAGTCTGATGTAGAAGATAGTGATAACAATGTAGATACATAAATAATATTCATCTTATTTCTATTGTCATATTTATTACACCAAATATTGTATGTATCTGTAGTAAACAATATTCTGTATTTTATATTATATTAGCGGGGCAGCGAGCGGAGGACTGACTTCACTCACTTCATAGCGATATTAGAAGTAAAGCAACATTTACCGCGGGTAGTACATGGATGGGGACTATCCATGGAAAGACGCGGTCTCGCTTCCCTACTTCTAGCGGCTTGTATATCAGCTATATCGCAGAAGCAATACAACTGTAGGCGAGAGGTGTATTGAGGATATACCATCCTTCGGAGGGGATGTAAAGCAGTCGGTCCCTTGTCTATTAAATGTTAGGCAAGTAAAAAATCCCTACTCTTAGTAAGATAAGAGGTTCGGCAAAATTTCCAGGTTGGGGGTTGCTCGTCTCCTGGCGTCGGTGATTGGCCTCCGTAGCGGAAATAGGCCGACGTTAAATAAGTGATTAAAAAAAAAAAATAAAAAATATTATATTATAAAACTGACTAAATAAAATACACATTAAAAGATTACATTCATTTTATTTCATATTTCTTATTACACAACAAAAAATACATACATAGTATAATTAGAACAGTTTTTATTTTAATTTTATATTTAATTCTACAATTACATTCTGAGAAAATAAACATTTGCAAGTACATCATGATTATTGTTGATAAAATTATCCAGATATCTTGATAGAAATAGGTTGCACTACTTAATTCCACAATAATAAATATTTTCTTTTTTTACTTGACATCGAGAAAGCCATTCTGAACCGAGCCATCTAATGCGTTATAACTTAAATATGTATCATGAAGTAAAAGTGCATACACTCGAGTTTGTTCCGGAAATTTCGCTTTTCGTGTTTCAAATTCTATTTTTATGTCGACAGTAGATGATTTCACTGCAACAGGTTGGTGTGAACAATCAATGACAAACAAAGGATTCTTCCTGAATTCCCCAAGATCCATCATGGGTTCGCTCATATCTTTATCATAGTAACTACGTTGGAAGTTCTCATAAGCATAATATGCTGCAGAATCGAGCTTCTTATCGAAATCTAAATTCCAACGTTCATATGGATATACTTCAGAGTTTAGAAATAGTCGAATATTATTTATGTCTGCGTGTTTGAACTGTGTAACATCCTTTGTTCTATCATTGGCCTGATCAGTGCCTTGAAAGCCAAGAAGGATGAAAAGTGGGCTTTCAAGACGGGTGGAGAGTTTAAGAGCCCATATGTCATAGGTAGTATCGCGTAGACAGGGAAGCTCATAAAAATCCCACGCACGGTAGACCATCTTAACTTTGGTATTATTACCACTTTTATTAATTCGATTCAATAATTTGTCGATCTTCAGGTACAATGTGCCTTATCTTCCACTCAATTTTGCTGATTTCCAACTCTGCATTAACCTCACCGATATAGGAGTCTTTAAATGAGCGTGCAATTATCATAATTAATTCTTGCTTCACATTCAGAATGCCTTTGGTATAATCTTCTGCAAAATCCATAAGGAACTTAAGGGGCAGTTTGCCACTGAACACGTGACTGGCGGTATCTAAAATATCTTGTCTCTTTTCAGTGAGACCCCAACCTGTTGTTATTAATGAGCGTGCATGCGTTTGCCCATACGACACCATAGTTTTCATTGTGGTAGTAATACCAGGTCTTCTAACTACTGCTACTTGTTCACCACCCATTTCCAGTCGTATCTCTTCAAAGAGAAATGTTAGTGCATTATTGGATAAATAACAACGCTTTGTGGTGTCGCTAGGAGTAAATTTTCCCTCTATGTATATACAACTTTCTGAAATGTCGAGTATAACATCTTGAAAATTGATGGGAATACGTATTTCATCAGAGTTTCTGTAATATGGGGATCCATATGGTTTATATGTATGCTCATGTAGGCTAACTAAGGAATGATCTAACACAGGTTCATCAAACACCTCAAGTTTGTCACTAGTTGCAGTAGCCACCATTATTATGACCAATTTTTTCGCAGTTTTAATCCAATAGATTTTAAAAAGGCTTGATCCTCAACTGACAATCTATGTCTTAACTGTTTAAGGTATAGACTTTGAATGAATTGCTTTCCACATCTCCCTTTCTTTTTATCTATACTGTTGTTCGCTACAGTATCATACTGATGGTGATGTACTTGCTGTTGCTGTTTATATCGAAAACCCATTTGGTTGGTGATATCCGACTTTCTTCAATTCTAGCCTTACAATAATTTTCTCACCTCAAAAATCGATCAAATCACCGTTGTCGTCCAGTATGCGTAGTGTGATGTTGTCTATTAACTGACACCCTTTAGGTCTAACAGGTAAATATATGATATTTTTGGGTTCTCTAGTAAGTTTGTAGCCAGGCTCAACGTCTATGTCAAATTCAAAGAGAGTGTGTGACTCTTCTGCATTCAGATAAGCTCCAGAAATAATATTGCAATCTACGCGTATCATTCTTACTTTCATAATATCAACAGGCTGTGTTGATTGGTAATTTTTATTTGGTTGTAAATATATTTGTCCAAATCCCAACAGACTTCCTATTGAATTTGGTTGTCTAAAATCTACTTCATACTTTGACAAAATCTCGCACTTTAAGGTATTGTTGTTTGCCCTTAAAGTGAATATTTGCGTGTAATCCTTTCCATCAATATTCATAGCTTTCAACATTGCAGCATAGATTTCATCAATTTCATAAGCCCCCAGAGGTATGTGAACAGTAGTGAATGTATCTTTAGCACTAATCCTATATTGGAAGATGTTATTTGTTTCATCCACATTGTATATGGAGTTGTAAGAGTAGAATCCAATTAAACCTAACCCATGACGACTGCTCCTATCCAGTTCAATGGGTGGATCAAAGTTGACACTTAGCTCACTTAAGCGGCTCGTTAGTGTGAACGTGTACGACATGACTGATATAATTAAATTGTGTTACCCAATTTATTGTGGATTACAGCAATAATGGTATAATTTCCTCTTAGAAGTTGATGGTAATATATTTACATTGTTATTGGATGCCACATTTACATCGTTTACCTTACAATAGCAACAAAACATTTTTCTAGGTGTTGGACCATCATTTACGTCAACATTGCTTTCATAATCATTAAGGTAATGTTCTGTACAATATTGATATTTTAATATATCGACATCGTTCTGAAGATGTGTAGGTAGCTTATCCCATACTAATGTAATTTCATGTGAAGCCAACCCAATCATCACCTCTTTGGGCATATCTGCTAGTTGTTGTTTGCTCATCTTCAACAGACTACGCAAACGGGAGAATGCAATTAGTGAGTGACCCATTCGCTTGATACCTTCTCGATCTATTGCTGGGGTCATAGATTTCAGTTCCATGGCGTTTTATATTTGTTTCGTAGAGAGAAACTTTAAACACAAATGTCCACACAACACTGTGTTAAAATTCTGTACACGTTTGTAGTTATAGAATATTTGGTTGGCCCTCCTTGAATCGTTATTGAAATATGTAACTAATTCTATAGGTGGGGGTAAGTCGCCAAAACTATCAAAATAATTTACTAAACTACCTCGTTTTTTATATGCCACCCAATGTGTCCCAGGACCATATATACTATCCAAATTGATTATTGCGGATTCATTGGTAGTGAGTCACGCATAAATACACCTCGAAAGTATGCTACCTTCATTTTATTAGCATAATATTTAAGATCAATGTCGGTAAGAGGTCTCCGAGGTAGGGAGTCTATTAGTTTTTTGAATTCTGTTTTAGATAAAGACCCATCCCCTTTCGGTATGGCTTCATATACATCCCCTTACCACTTTTCATAGCTATTGCTTCCATACTTCTGTTGTGCCGATTTGCTTCAGCTAATTCTTCTCTACCCTTTTTCACATCATTTACAGCTTTAGCAATACCAGCAGCCGTACCCGCCAAACTACCCAATGCAGATAATCCAGCAAAAATGGGTATTAGAGGTAAAATACCGCCAACTTTTGGTATTGGTATAATTCGAGGTGTTCGAATATTGCGTTTTCCACCGGCCTGTTTTATATATCGACGTGCAGCTTTTAGAGCAATTTCAACCGCCTTCTTTTGGTCTTTTACTTTTTTGCCTCCAGCACTTCGCAGTGTGTCACGCACTTTTCGTACTATCCCAGATCCAAACGCTGTCTTTTTAACATTCTTCTTACCCTTCTTTGTTTTCTTGATGATTCGTTTCCTAATTGGATTACGAGATATTGTTAAATTACATCCCATACCAAGACGTTGTTTTCCTTTCATTATAGTTGTAACTAACCAAGCAGCGGCCTTTTCTCCACGTCCTGCGTCTTTGGATTTCACCCGTTTCCACGTAGCCTGTTCAAGCTGATAGTCTGCTTTATGGCGGGCTGCTAGGTTACTGCTGTTTTTGTCGTATGCAATATCGTGTTGCTTGCACGCTTTATCGAGCTGATTTATGCCAGGATCACCTCGTGCCAGCCGTTTATTTAAATCTGTGCCTGGACCACAAAATTGATAACCTGGCAAATGCAACTCGACGGGGAGCTTATTAATCAGGGAATTAACTAATCCTCTACCGCGCTTCGTACGTTTTTCACGTGTGTATCGTATGGTGGAAACCATTTAAATAAGAGTTGCAAGTCACACATCTATTTATGTACCAATTAGCCGCTATACAATGCACATTGTGAAGCAGAAACAAACTCTTTCCATAGATAATTTGGATGAAAAAGTTGGGCGTGGGTTAAGTGCACATAATCGTCATGGACCACTACTACCTTCAACTGTACGTGCCCTCATAATAGGACCGTCGAATTGTGGGAAAACAAATGTCTTAATATCTTTGATCACCCATCGCTTAGGTTTACGCTTTTTAAATATTTACCTATACTCAAAGTCTATAAATCAACCCAAGTATGAGTATCTACGTAAGGTACTAGCGCCGATTAAGGGGTTAGGATTTTATACATTTAGTAACGGAACGCAAATAGTGGAACCATCCGAGGCAAAGCCGGAGTCTTTATTTATATTTGATGATGTGATATGTGAGAAGCAAGATGTTAAAGAGCATATTTTAGTATGGGCCGCCATAGAAATGTGGATTGTTTTTATCTTGGTCAGACATACCGTCTCGAATACCGAAGCAGCTAATAAGAGACAATAGTAATTTAATTATTGTCTTTAAACAGGACGACGTGAACCTTCACCACATATTTTCAGATCATGTGTCACCCGATGTAACGTTTACAGTATTTCAAAATATGTGTGCTGAGTGCTGGAATGACAAATATGGGTTTCTAGTGATTGATAAGGATAGAGAAGTACAAGGTGGGCGATATAGAAAAGGGTTTGATAGCTTCATATATCCATAATGCATTTTAATGAAAACTTCACTTGAACCACATACTTCGTTAGGGTTACTTCGTTTACGTGTGCGCTAAGATGAAGGTTACCAAAGATAATAAAAAATATAATAATCTTGCACATCCCAGTAGTGAAATAGCCCTCAAGCGACAGTTGATTGAGGCTACAGATGCGGTACGTAAGAAGTTTAACTCTATTAAGAACAAAGATATGGAGATGCATGTAACACTTGAAAAGATCTATCAACCAATAACTGAACCTTTAAATGCTATATCTTCAGCAGCGGAGAACAAACCACACGCCCAACAACCACCATCATCATCATCAAGGGTGTCTACTCAGAGGGCAGTGCCATGGGAGAGTGCTTCTGAAGGAGTATCTGATAAGTATTTAGGCGATGATGATGATCCACCGTTTACCTCCATCATGGAAACTCCACCATCGTCTATAAGAACAACCCCCGTATCTGAAACTTATCTAGCTAGAAAACTAGAAAAAGGATATGACGTAGTAAAAAGACATATACAAAATTTAGATTCTGGTGATTCCAGGTATGATACTTTATATGGAGTGCGTGTAGATCCCAAGACAGACAAACTGCTTATGGGCAATGCGGAAATACTTTTTTACCATGGAAATATTACACTGTGGTATGGCAATAAGAAACTTGGCGTGTATCTAGGTAGTCCGAAATTGTACGATCTAATATTTCTAAAACGCCCACCAATCTTAGATGATAATAGAGAAGGTATTCTCGATGATGAGTGGAGCAAGATATATGGAGAAATACTAAGAAAAACAAAAGCGCCTTACAAAAAATTCAATGTAGCGAGTGGCTATAACACCACTAAACGTACAAAATTTCACAAAATTATCAAACCATTAACATCCTCTACAATTGAGACACGATCATCAACAAGTGGTTATGGATTAAGACGTGTACCTACCCACAAATTGTATAGAAATAATGATAAAGAATTTATTTACTGGAATAAACCCAACGAACTTGTGGATCGTCTACGCCTTTTATGGAGTTCAAAAATGGCGGGAAATAACAACCACGACAATGAAATAATAGAAATAATATCAGAACTTAGGGAAGAAAAAATTGTGTATTAAAGAGGAAATAAAACATCATTATACTCAATAAGTATTATATAGTCTGCAATTTATAAACTGTATCAGATGCAGTCAGAAATGTCTACTGTAAACAACACTATTGACAAATTTGGACGCAGTAAAAGAGCTAGTGTGAATAAGTTAAAAGCCCTGCGTGGATTACCTGGTGTTGGTTTTAAACTAACCAGAGATAATCACTATGATATTCAAAACAAGCGTTTAAAAAATCTAGGGGAACCTGTCGATGATCAAGATGGTGCAACATGTAATTACGTTAACAAGCGTCTACAAACAAATGATGAAAATGCTGCCAAAGCTATTTTTAATACAGCCGATATAATTACTGGGGAAATGAAAAAATATGTTGATGTGGGACTTATAAAAAGTGGAGAAGAAAATCGCACTATTTTCAATAAACAAAATAATGAGATGATGCAGAAAATGAAAATAGAAATGAGGAAATATGTTGACAAAGCAATTTCTGAAGTTAAACGTTCGGCCATAAACAATCACAATACTTTAATCACTAGAATCTCTAAATTAGAGCATATTGCCACCGAACTCCAACCAAAGAAGGTGCAATCCGGAGCCCTAGCATTTCCACCAGAACTAATGCCTGAAGTTGATATATAGCTGAAGACAATTTTATAATGGAGGTTAGCAGCGAAAAATTACAAGTTGTTAATGAGTTACATAGATGTGCTAGACGAAATTTTCGTAGAAGAAGGACTATAATTAAAGGATATGGCGATTTATGGCAAATAGATTTGGCAGAAATGCAACCATTTGCATCTGACAATAAAGGTTACCGCTACATTCTCGTGGCGATTGATTGTTATTCCAAATATGTGTGGTGTAGACCCGTTAAAAATAAAACTGGTAGCCAAGTTAGCTGGGCTATGAAAAGCATCTTTCAAGATTCTGGTTACACCCCTCTCAACTTGCAGAGTGACAATGGTACAGAATTTTACAATAAAATCTTTGCCACATTAATGAAGGAACATAATATCAATCATTATTCCACGTATAGCACGAAAAAAGCAGCAATAGTAGAACGAGTAATAAGAACCCTAAAAAACTGGTTATATAAGGAGTTCTCAGTTAGAGGAAAATACAAATGGTTCGACATTCTATCCAACATAACAAAAATGTACAATAATAAGGTGCATAGTACAACTGGTATGAAGCCTGCGGATGTCACATCTACTACACGTTTAACTGCATACAATCGTATTAAAATTTTTGTAAAACCTAAATTTCATATTGGGGACATAGTGAGAATTAGTAAATTCAAAGGTATATTTGAAAAAGGGTATACGGCAAATTTTTCAACAGAACTTTTTAAAGTCGTAAAAATAAATGTAACGAACCCCACAACTTACCTGCTTGAAGATATGACGGGTCGACTAATAAAGGGTTGTTTTTATGAAATGGAGTTGCAGAAAAGTAAACATCCTGATGTATATTTAGTAGAGAAAGTTTTAAGAAAGAAAGGAAACAAACTGTTCGTTAAATGACTGGGATTGCCCTAAGAACAGAGTTCATGGATTGATGAAACTGCTATAGTTTAATATCAGTCGATTTAATAAATTTTAGATTTAGAATTTAGTGTATTACACCCATAACTATTAGCTGGGGTAAAATTTATTTTCTCATGAAACAAACTAGTATTGTATTGAAATAGCCCATACATATTTATTCTTTATCTTAGCTGTAATAATTATTTTGCTATATTTTATATTGAAATGTTTAGCCCTAATAGTTAATGTAGATGCTAACACTTGAAAGATAATAAACATACACATAAATGTTTTAATTCCTTTTTATTTTCCTACAATCTATATTATAAGAATGATACAAATATACATATAACATAAAACATAAAATTAATAAAATATAATTAAAAATTATAATTAAACATTAAACAAACATAAAAAATAATATAAAAAGTACAAACTAGAAAATCTAATATTATTATATGGGTACTGTTCTTTTTCCAGTATTATTGCACACAAAACAACCTTCGATGGCACCGACTGTCACTGTGTCATCGCCACAAGCTTTTCACTTTATGGTAGGTACGTCCCACCACTCAACCGTGTTGTGCAGACTTGCGTGTTGGTGAACAGCCCCCTCTACGACCAAGCGAGAATACGATACGTAGCACCTAGTGCACATAAAATATTTTCCCTGGTCAATGCTGCATACCACAACGAAGGCCGCTGTAGCACACACCTTGTCCATTGTACCAGCCACCATATATTTTATCCGGAAAGCCATCTCGTGCTGGTCTTCCTCGATGAGGTCCGCAACATCGACTTCTATACCATCGTCCACCATTTCGTCGACTCCATCGTCCACTATACCATTTTCGCCGCCTTCGATGACTTCCTGGATATCGATGTTGGCACCATTGGCATCAACATCAGCAGGTGCTCCAATCTCCACAGCCTCAGCAGGTATCCCTATCTCCGCAGCCTCAGGATTGAACAGGATTGCAGCCCTTTCTCGCATATCTGCAGCACGACGTAAAATTTTATGATGCTCCCGACAAATCTGCAAATTCAAATCATGTTTTCTCCTAAGTTGATGATATATTTTAACAAATTTCAGAACATTATTTTTTGTCTCAACTTGTGAGAAAACCTCCGGTTCAGAATCAAAATCCGCTGGAGGTGGATTCTCATTAGAAATCGAAGCTACCTCTGGTGGCGGTGGCAACACCGCATTAGAGCAACCCGGTTGTTCTAATGCGTCATTGCGTGGTGGTGGCAACACCGCATTAGAACAGTTTGGCTGTTGTAATGCGCTATTGCCAGGTAGAGGTACAGCCACAAACGAATTTGCAGACGGTTTTACCTGCCCTTTACCTGCGGAAACCTTAATTTTTTTTGGTGAAGCAGGTAGCGGACTTAGAGGGGCAGGTACAACTGTCTGCGTGAAATCCATTATCTCGTCCCATAAAGTCGCGTCACAGTCTATGGATTGTGTTTCTGTACGTCTACCTTTACCTTTTGATGGCGCCGACGACGACTTTGTGTTTTTATTGTTGTTTATATTACCAGTGCTAACACTAGGCAAAAAGTCGTCATCGGAGTCATGTGCCACCAGAGACATAGATGATTTGCGCGGATGAGATGCGCGTACATCCTGACACCCTGAAGTAGATGGTGTGACTTTAAATTTTTTGTTTAAAGCCAAACCATGTAATTTCGGGGTATGAACGGCTTTACCTGCATTACTCCTGGATACGGTGACATTGACGGTATTGCTGAGGTCACCATCTTCAAGGTGCAAAACAGGTAAATCTGCGCCAGGATGTATATTGCCGTGCATCTGCTGATGGTGCCCATGATACGCTCGCTGACTGCCGCCTTCGTTAGAACACGAAGCGCCCCCAACGTCAGCAGCAATACCATCTTTAACAATAATGTCGTTTAAAACATTAACTCTGCCAGAGGATGGATTTTGTATTGCTGTCCCTGACTTCACAGCACCGCCATTAATGGCGGAACCTGACGCTGTAGATGCGTCAGGTGATGGTTTAAACGTAGTCAAATACGTCATTAAAGTCAGGGGCGGTAAAGTTGGTGGCGGTGTCGACGAGCGCCTTTTACGCCCACCAGCAGATACGTTTTTAACGGTTCTTACCATTTTGTTCACAAATTCACAAAAACTGAGCAATGAAATTCACGAGAGCACACTTGCACACACTAGCACAGGCGAAGACGGAAAGAATCTTGTAAGCGTCCTTAAACCCAAGCCAAGCTAACTTCCCCCTCCAACGGTAGGGAGTGGGTGACCACTCTCGTCTCTCATTGGTTGGACGACATCACGTGATTTATGCAAGCCAAGCTTTCACCCCACTGTTGATTTTCTTTGTCTCAAGAGAATCCCGCTACAAAGTGACGTCAAACTTTTCTAAATGTCATGCGCACATCGAATAACTGACGCAACAACTTTCTATTTGAAATGACATCACATTCCTGACTGCAGCATAAAACGACATTTTAGTTTTAGCAACGTCACCTACTCTTACATTGTAAAACTGTATCATTACACACACCTCTTCAAGTCACTACCTACATTATTTATAATTTACGATTTAACCTAATCGATATTTAACTTATTTTGGGAGAAAGTTTTACTAATAACAACACTGTGATTTTTATTTAGATATTTTTATTCTATTATTTGAAAGTACTTAAAATTATCACAATAATTTTGTATTATAATGTTACAATTAAATATTGGTGAAATTTTGTAGTTTGAATTTTCCAGTTTAGTTCATGTATTCGAATTTTCGACCTTTACGTTAGAAGATGAAATAAAAATTTTAAATTAATTATTGGCTTAAATCAGCTATTGCTGCAAGTAAAGCGTCCAAGTTTTCATTTTTTTTCTCCATATTATTTATGGCAACTATCAGTCGTTTTATATTTTGTTCTTGTTCGCTCTGAAAAAATGATATGTCACGGTGCCCCCACGGTAATGTTTTAGTAGTATTAGGAATAACAAAACGTTTGTCATCGTGTTGGGACAAGGCCACTTTGTTCTTTATTTCTGTGTAAATGTCATGCAAGCAACTCCGAAACGTATTCATTTTTCTAAATATTAAACCCCCCCCGCTCAACGATTTTCTTATAGTCATCTATTGACAGCTGCTTTCTAATAACAGATTTCTTCACACCTTTAGCTTTTTTGAGTTCATTATCCACCGATTGTATATAATAAGCTTTCGCACCCGTACCATAAAAACTAATAATGGGATCAGAGGGGAACTCGTCTTTCATTTTACCTAACACCGACAAGCCCTTATGAATATTAAATTTATTTATTTCTTCGTAGTTAGATGTATCGAATTTGTCTGGATTCTGTATTATGAAATTATAGAAGTTATCTGTAAATGTTTTTATAATCAACGAATCCGTATCTGTATACAGCAAAGAAGCATTATCGCCGAAATGTTTTTTGATAACGTCGTAGAAAAAGTTGTATAATACTGTCTTAGACAACTCCAAGATACAAAAACCAACGTAAATTGGTTTGTTGTAGACTACCTTTAGTTTACCCATATGGATGGCTACAAAATCATCAGTAAATATTGAGCATGATTTAAAGTTAGGGCGTGTTATTAATGCATTTGCGCCCATACTCCGCCTAACGCTCTCCCAGTGGGTAACTAATTTTATATCCATTCTATTATCAACATTTTCCATTGTCTTACCGAATACTGCGTTATTTAATAATTTATGCTGATCTTTTTCAAATTTATTCTTAGCCTTATTTCTCATATCAGTGTTTAGGTCAATATATTTTTTAAGCCAAGGTGATTGTTTGAATTAAAGTATTCTATGTGTTTTTATAACCATTAACCCGTTATCTAGCGCTTGTTTCAAATTTATATAATGCACAATATACCTCCTCTTATCGTTTAAATTTGGTATCAGTTTTGTCAATTTCGATTTTGATTTTGGTGGAATAATATTTTCTACTAAAAAGGGTAGGTCTGAGTGTAAGTCGTGTAAATCTTGTGGATAATGTATGTCTACTTCGAGAACATACCCATGGGTGCTTTCATCTGAAATGCTCGTAATATCTAAATTCATGATTTCTTCTTCGGACAGCCACACGAATCCACCTGTCGGCAATTGTTGCGACATACTATGCCCATATAGGTTCGTGGCATCTAGATATGTGATGAATGAAGAAGGTTCTTTGGGGTCGTAGTTAGGGAGAAATTTGTTATTCGCAATATGTTTCCTTTCCGTACACTGGCTTACTCCACCACGTATTCCCTTTTTAAAAAAATGGATCATATCAACGTCCGTTAATAATTCCAACTCCACTTTGGTTAGTTTTAACATAGCGTCCCACGAGAGACCCGGACAAGTGTAATACTGAGCAGGATCAAGTTTATATTTTTCCAAACAAATTTTACGAAAATTTTCAAATACGTCACACAAAAGGAGTACGTCTGATTTTAAATAAAGATCTGAGTAATCGCCCAAATTCTGACAATCAAACAAGTTCCACACATCGTTAGCCCTCTGATAATCTTTATCTGTTATATGTTCTTCATTTAGGTTATCGTAAAATTCATCTTTCGAGGGTAACTCTACATTATTTAGTTTCTCTAAACTATCCATAAAACTATATGGAAATACACCCTTTTGCCTCATTAAATTAAATTTTTCCTTATCTGTATAGAAACTTCCCGTAACAAACAATTGGTTATCAGTTAAGTTGCCCCCTAAATTTTGCAACGATGTTGATAAGAACTTAAAACTATCGATGAATCGTAGTTGTATAAATTTACGTTTATTCTCTCCTTTCTTATTGACGTAATCATGCATATAAAGGTGTTTCGTGAAAGATATATATTTTTCTTTATTTTGCGCTATAACATCAACTCTGTCCTTATGTGCACAGAGCTGTTTTATAAATAGGTGACTGTCGTAGCCACTCATATTGTGAAATATGATAGGTACAAAATTTGGTAATTTGTAATTTAAGTTACATACAGAATGTGCGGCACCAAATCTTACTTTACCAGTTATATGACAATGATCTCTAACTTTTACATCCTCTACTTTAAATGGTTTCTCACATATACCGCATACGGTCGCATTCAGGAAGTCTTGTCTTTCTTGTGCTGTGAGTTTAGCCATTGGGACTATATCTTTCATATATCTGTTATAGATTTCCCTTGAAGGTTCAGTGTGAGCAATCAAAGTACATAGACGTGGAAAACTAGCTCCCTTATCAGTGAATAGTTTTTCTTGTTCTTTGCAATACTTTTTATTACACTTGAAGATAAGCTACTATTTATTGTGAATTAGTGAGTATTATCTTTTTTACCACATAACTAAATTAATACACTACAAACACTAATATAGGACCTCTTTAAGAGGATCCTGCAATGTGTAAATATGATTACTTCTAAAGAGCACCTTAATATGAAAAAGAGAACTCGTTCTCCCGAATTGAGTGAAACTCACAAAAGATATCTTATAGACTCAGAAGAGATTATAAAAACAAATAAGTATTATCTACCGTCAAATATCGAAAGCAATATAACAGATGAACATTCTAAACCAAGTACCAGCAGTAAAATGACTGAGAAAACCAAAATTCCACCAATTTATCTACATAAAGTTAACAATTATCAAGCAGTCATTGAGGATATTAAAAAATCAGTCAGTGGTGAATTTACCACTCAGTATCGAACCAACTCTCTAAAAATTAATGTTACTTCCCCAGAGGATTTTAGAAAACTCACAGATTATTATGATAAAAATGAAGTCAAATATTATACGTATCAAAATCCAGACGATTCAAATATGTCAGTAATCATACGAAATATCCCCACCTCATTAAGTGAAACTGAAATAAATGATGAACTTAAAATTAATTATAATATTATCAAAGTTGTTCGCCTACTTAACAAAGACAAAAAGCCCATTCCACTTTGTGCAATAGAAATTAAAAAAGACGGCAAAGAAAATGACATATTTAAGTTGGATCGATTATTTTACTCTATAGTAGAAGTACAGCCTAGAAGAAAATCGTCAACTATTCCACAATGTACGCGCTGCCAACGGTATGGTCACACAAAAAATTATTGCAAATTAGATCCACGATGCGTTAAATGTTTAGAACCACACCACTACTCGGAATGCCCTAAAAGGCCTAATGAACAACCTTCATGTGTCAATTGTGGGGAAAACCATACAGCAAATTACAAAAGATGCCCTTACTACATCAATATAAAGCAACAAAGAGTACAAATATAGGAAAATAGAACACAAAATAAAATTGTCAATATTACTAACAACACAAACACCACTGCTAAGGAACAAAATAAAAGTTATGCAAATGTTTTAATCAATTCAAGAAAAACATTCCCAGACAAAGAGCAATCTACTACATCTAACAACCCGACAACTGCAGAACACCCAGTAATTTCATCAATTAGCCAAATAATAATTGACATAATTACTCCATTTATTGAACAAATCAAACAATTTTTAACTTCATTATTCACATCCTTCCTCAATGGCAAATAAAAATCACATTTTACAAAATCTAACCATCACCAACTGGAATGCCAATGGCCTAAAAAACAAGCGAGCCACGTTTATAGCCTTCCTCGCCTCACACAACGTAGACTTAGCTTGCGTAACCGAAACACACTTCGTCAACAACGAGAAGTTTACGATACCCGGATATAAAATTTACAGGCAAGATAGAAATGCCCCAGTAGCCTCAGGTGGAGTAGCAATCATAATAAAGAAAACTTTAAAACATCACGAAAATCATACACCGGACTTACAACACATAGAAGCAGTATCCATTGACTTAAAAATATCGAATAATATTATAAAAATTATCTCAGCTTATCTACAACCAAATCGAAGAATAACTGATATAGACATCCACAACCTCTTTAACGAAGACAGAGCAACACTTGTTATCGGAGATTTAAACTCAAAAAATATAACCTGGGGATGTCGTGTCAATAATCCAAACGGAACACGACTGCAAAATATTTCTATCAACCATGGCATTCAAGTAACTGCTCCAGGGGAACCAACCTATTACCCTTACAGACAGGACCATCAACCTGACATTTTAGACATATTATTACAAAAAAATTTCTCAAAGCCTATTTACTCAGTTGTATATACAGAATTAGATTCTGATCATCTCCCCACAATATTCACATTTAACGAAGTACCTGTAATAAACACTCCTGCACCTAGGCTTATTAACGGCTATGTAGAATGGGATACGTTTAAACTAAAATTAAATCAATTTTTAAAAGTACCACAGTTAAATACATCAAACGACATAGATATCGCAGTAGAAAACTTAACAAAAGATATAATTAAGGCAGTAAATACCTCAACAGTAAATAAACGAAACTCACGACAAACTAGTTACCTACATCCACCTGAACGAATAATGCAACTAATAAGAGAAAAGCACAAAGCAAGAAGACTCTGGCAACAAACTAGACTACAAGGTCATAAAGAAAATCTAAACACACTCACTCATCGTGTAAAATGGGAATTAGACCAATATAGATATATATCATATCAAAAATATTTAGGAGATATAGACCCCGGGGATGCAACAATGTGGAAAGCCACGAAGCGAATTTTAAGACAACCCACAATAATACCACCATTAGAAATCGATAATGAAAAGATATGTAATGAAAAAGAGAAGTGCCAAGCTTTTGCCGCTCATCTAGAGGATACTTTCAGTTTAAACGACAACAATGACGACTTCACTATTAGAACTACTGCAATGGTTGACAATAATATCCCAGCCAACACTGAAGACAGTATTATAAACTTCACAAATCCAGCAGAAATTAAACACCAAATTAATCAGCTTTCTATAAAGAAATCCCCTGGACATGATTTAATACCTAACATTGTCCTCAAGCAACTAACACCAAAAGCACTCGGCATTGTTACATCTATATTTAACCGCTGCATGTCTATAGGATACTTCCCAGCTAAGTGGAAACATGCCGAAATAATATTATTTAATAAACCCGGGAAGAACAAGAAAAAACCAGAAAATTATAGACCAATTAGCTTGCTAACTACACTATCAAAGTTATTCGAAAAAATTCTTAACTCCAGACTGAACGATTTCTTGCAAGAAAATAATATCATACCAGACTGTCAATTTGGGTTCAGAACAAATCACTCCACGACAAATCAGATCCTACGTATCTACGAAACAATTGCTGATGGATTTGAAAGCAAAAAACATACCACAATAGCATTTCTAGATGTCGCACAAGCTTTTGACAAAATATGGCTAAAAGGACTCCTACACAAATTAATAATGATAAACATACCCCCATATTTATTAAACATCATTGCTTCATTCGTTACAAATCGAACATTTTGCGTAAGAATAAACTCAAACTTGTCAGACTCAAAACACATTAGGGCAGGAAGGATCAATTTTGAGACCTGATATATTTCTCCATGACATACCACATCCACCATCAACAATAATCGCCATGTACGCAGATGATACTGCAATTATTACACAACACCATAATATCGACACAGCTGCACAAATACTTCAAAATGCCATTCTATTACTCCAGAGCTACTTCAAAAAATGGCAAATTAAACTCAATCCTCTAAAATGCGAAACAAAAATATTTACACTAAGAAGACCAGAAAACCCGAACAATATAATAATTGACAATGAGGAAGTAGTGTGGAACCCTTCAGATGGTGCAATAAAATACCTAGGTGTATATTTAGACAGAAGGCTGACATGGAGCTATCATATTAACAAAAAACTTAATGAAGCATATGCTCGGTTCTCCATGTTTTATTCTATATTAAACCGAAAATCAGCATTAAAAACCAAGTGTGCCATTCTTATCTACCAATCCATCTTAAGGCCATTAATAACATACGGTTGTGTAATATGGGGAACAACAAGCAAAACAAATCTTAAAAAAGTGCAAACATTCCAAAACAAAATACTCCGAATATCAGTCAATGCCCCTTGGTACATACGGAATTCTCAAATCCATCGCGAACTCGGTATTCCAATGCTAGAAGATTTCATTAAAAAATGTGCTAAAGACTTCTTCAAAAACATTAATAAATGTGACAGTGCTGTGAACCTACAACTTGGGCAAAAAACTCAAAATAATAGACTAAAGAAGAGGTTACCGCAAGACATATTACTTTCCAGTAGTGATACTGAGTGATAAAACAAGACTAAAAATTCATTCACACATGAACAATTAATATTAAGTATTATTAGGCTATGTCCAATTGTTATGAATGTTATGTATTGTCTATTTTATATGTACCATGTATAACATTAATTTGTTGAGCTGGTAATTTTAAAATAAAAAGATTTCCCTTACATCGGCTTCAATACGCGATACAAAAACTTTGGCTACATCAGATCCTCGATAGAGTTCAAATTTTGATAAAGAATTGTCAAAAGAACATTTTATGAAATATGCGAAGGAGTAAGGTTCGTGTATAAAAGTTTTATTTGTATAAGAACGTTCGGGGTTCGGTTCACAAGTATGAATAGGTTTCAGAATTGATTCAAAGTCTGCATACACTACAAATGGTACTTGCATTTGTCTTTCAAAGTTTTCAAATTTTAATATATTTTCAGGTACTTGTTTACCATATTTATCAATCCGAAATTGTGTCGATGGTGTTGTTGTATAAACATGATTACAGTCATTTCTCTGATGCTGGAATAACTGACGCTCATTATTAAAATATAGTAAGCAACCATCACAAAAGTACTTTTTATGATCATGAGCTGAAATTTGAGTGGAAACTAGCTTAGACAAGTTTTTTATCCAACAATAGTGATTATTAGCGCAATCTTTCTTACAGTGATGATTTACACCACATTCACCGGAAAGTAGTAACAAATTTACATGCATAAATAGTTTTTTTTCAGAATAACGTAAAGGTCCAACAACTTCATACTTTATTCTATTATTCTCAAATTTTTCTTCTAACCCGTACACGTTAATTGAAATATTATTCATCTCAAATTTTGAAATATCCCGCAATTTTACTGGAAAATTCATACCTGATAAATTTAAAACTCTTGAAAAATGTGGATATGATGAGGTCTCAGATGTGCAGCCATTTGCAGGATACAATGCTGAAGTTACAGCCCAAGCAAAACAATACTGATCCTGGTTTTTTACATTTACCACTGCCTTCTTGTTTTCTATGGATTTTGGCAACTTGACATATGATGAACCACCCAGAGGACTATATTTATTCACATTGATTTCAACAAAAGCAATTCGTTCGAGGGCCCATCCTAAAATTAAATTATAATTAGTCATTTTCTTTCCACCTTAATGTATGTTTAAATACCTGAATCACGTTCCAGGAACTCCGTAGTTTGTGTAATCATAGCATCCACAAAGGTGTCCAAAGTATCGTTCAAATCCATAGCTTGATCCAAGATTTCGTTGGAAGTGTTAAATGATTTCATTTCATTTCAGCAAACGTTTCCATATTTACTTTTACTGTATTATGAATACGTAACACTTCCTCGAAGAGATTTAATATTTTTGGTCTAATTTCATTGAAGAACATTACATAGTCTTGGTGATTATTTTCGCTATATACTCGATAGGTTACAATCCTGTATTTGAAAGCGCTCTAGCGCACAATTTCTACACCTTCTATAAACGGAACACATGAATTTGTCCTATGTTGCAATGTCCTTCTATGGGAATTCATTTGGGTTGTGCTTAGAGTCACATTACAGCAATTACAAGTTTGCATATTTGTAGATGTTGAAGGATTACATTCCAGTTTAGGATATTTTGCTTGCGGACCACTATCATGTATCTTCTTACAAGATTGCCTCTGATGTCTTCGCAAATTGTCACCACGTGTAAAACTTACACCACAAGAAGTACAAATATACATTTTATGTCTTTACTCTGGGAGACTAGCACCACAAATGGCTGTGTGCTCCTCATCCTCATTTATATACACGGAGTGAAGCTGCCCCACCACCTCTACTTGAAATACTCATACACATATCAGTACATACACTAATTACAACTACAATTGCATTGCACCACTCCAATTACCTCTATTGCAATTACATCAGTCTAATTACTGCACATTACTCTACTTACCTCTATTGCAACTACATCAGGCTAATTACCGACAATACTCTAATTACCTCTATTGCAATTACATCAGTCTAATTACCTACATTACTCTAATTACCCTAGTTACCCCCCACCACAAAAAAAAAGGGTGGGGGGAGACCCAGCTCCGCCATTACCACTCTACTCAAGTAATCAGGATGAAGTCTTCTTCGGATATAAATACTTGATGAATGATGTAGTGGTGTGTTCGACACGGGAGACATGGGGCTAGTGAAAGGAACAGAAGGAGGTCTCTTCACGTAACCGTCTGAAGAAGAGATTTTTGTTATCGGTGGCTGCACAAAATGCGGGGACTTGGGCGAATGAAAGTTCCAAAAAGTTTTCGCCTGGTGGAGTAATTTCATCGACGTATTGACCATTTCTTCAGTAAAACCGTGAAACGGAGGTGAGGTTGAAACTAATACCCGAGTCAAGATAGTTCAAATTTTGGGTAAACCTAGACAAAAATAATATGAAGCTAATTTTTGGTACAGATCATAATTGAGGGCTAAATAGTAATATACTAAAAGTCCTGGAGAATCCTCCTTCCGCAACCCCCTTTTTTCGCCCCCCAAACCCCACCCTTTTAATATTTTGGTGATTTTCTCGAAAACTATCCACTTTAAGGAAAAATGTCAAGTAAGCATTTTTGAAGCTGGCAAAATTTCCCTTCCAACGACGTATTGCGAGCCCATATAGTACCACGTGGTACACACCAGTGGCGTAAATTCTTGAAGGACACGTCGAATTTACTGATTTTAACCAAAAACTATAAGGTTGGCGAAAAATATCGTTACCAATTTTTTTGTAGGTGATAAAATTGCAAATCCATTGATGTATAGAACGACCCCCCAGAACCAAAAATATTGAAACTGCTGTTTAATTTATACGTACATAACGTAAACATAAAATAAGCAATTGAATTTAACATTTAACATAAATGTAAACTATAAAATACTATTTACACAGTCAAGCACAAACACCTCAGTAGTTTAAAACTTCGCCGTTTTGGAAGGTCCGGGTCTCGCATCCAGTCTGGATTAGTGGGAGAGGGAGGGGGAGGAGAAACGAGGGTTTCTGGGGGTGGAAGCGAGTCGTCATATGTTGTTGCGTTATCCACATCCTCGTCCTCCTCGTCCAGGACGATAGGGGTGGCGTTGCTGCAACTTCGCCCTTGGTAAAAGGATAGGATAGAGCGCTTGAGCCCTGCCTTTCCGCAAGTGCACGGCCCTAAGCACCCTTTCTTGCATTTGCAAGCCACCATTTTAAGCGGGGTTTGAGGAGCGGGCTCTGCGCACATTGTGACTGGCATGAGACCTTGTTCGCTGGTAGCCCATCCCCAGTCACACGGGTTTTTGTCGAATCCCAACCATATTTGCACCTGGTGATAGGTCCTCCAAGAATGATATTTTGCAGCCTCTGTGGTGGGGGGGGGGGGGCGGCCAATTTTACAAATGCTGAGTATCGCAGGGTGTTCAGCGTTCCCTCGTCTTCTCCGTAGAGGTTCATCAAGATTTTTTCGTCAGCATTTCCTACTTCTTCCTGGTTGGAGTTTGGATCAAGGAAAATGCTGGCGAGGTCTATCCAGTGGGTTTTCTTTTGAAGACGTTGCACCACTACATCTTGCCTTGCCAGAAAAGGGTAGAGGTGGTGTCGCACCCACTGATGGCATGCAGGAACAAAACCGTCTGTGGTACTTGCATTTCTCCACATGTGAAGGAATTTGCTGGATATTGGGCGCACTCTGACCCATCTCTGCCGCCTTTCTGAAAGTACACGTTCGTATATAGAGAGCTTAAGCCGTTGAGAAGGACTAGTAGGTCGACGTCCTCTCCAATGATGAAAAATTGGTCGAACGATGAGTTCTTGGAGAGGGTAGTCCTCACTATATCAGCATCGCCGTCTTCTTGAGTTTGATGTACCTCGATATCATGCCTCTCAAATTCAGTACGCATCATGGTGATCAGTCGGCGTTTGTTAGATTCATTTGAGAGCAGTTTTGCTTGGGACACTTGATGGGTGTTGATTCATCAAACAAAATGTCACTGCAGGAGAGAGAAGCAGAGCGTCGCAGGCGTTCAGCTGATTTAGTGCTCCTCATAGCTGCATCTTGTGGGTATCCATAAAAAACCACAGCTACGTTTTTACCAAAGCGGTGGACAACGTAGCTGACGTATCCCACCACAATGGCTCTGACTGAATCATATATATGTATATTCAACATATTTCATTGTAAATAAAACAAGAAAAATGGTATGGTTGACTTCAGATTTGTAAGGCACGTAAAAAACCGGCGGCTTGTTTGATGCCGATAAACTTCAAACAATCTGGCTCTTTTTATGTGCTGTACAGATATGAACTGAACTTTACCTATGTAATTGTGTTTGTTTAATGAATTTTCGGTATTTGTTTAATATTTGTTTAGTGTATGTTTATTTGATATGTTACATCTAAAATGTTAAATTCAAATTCTTGCACGTTTTTTTAAAGAAATATATACCAACATTATTCAGAACAATGTTTACCCAAAATCCGATGTTATACTATTGTTTCGTTATTGAGGAAACTATGAGGCCTAGAGGCACCATTTTGGAATCAAATTGAAGCTAATTCATTTATCTACAAATTCATTTTCATGACTTTTCTCTAGGAGCATTAGTTTAGTCGGTACGTGTCTTAGAAAATGACCCTACCGATAAATTTTCACTTTTTAGAAAAAATTGCCCACCTTTCACTGGCTGTATCTCCGCAACCAATGGACCTAGAGAGCTGTGGTTGGGCTAAAATTGTAGCAAATTTAGTTTTCTTTACAAAAGTATAGAATGAAGATACCCGAAAAACGCTTCCTTAAGTTATTATTTAAAAAAGAAATGCAACAAGTGTCAGAATTTCGCAGTTTTTCGAGCACCACGGGAGTCGCACAGGGTTTTCAGGGTTGCAAACTTGGGCATAAACTACTCTCAGGGGTCCTAATAATATATGAAACAATCGTAGATACATGAGCGTTTGCGATGTTTGCCTTTTCTTGTGTCGATATTGACTGGCCTAATATTGGTAGTAAAAATTAATTTGCTCCAGATTTACGTAAAGCTGAGAAGTCTCGGATAAACTTTTAATTTCTTTTTGGCCAAGTAATTGCGATGAACTTCTAAAAGATTCACAAGTAGACCACCTTTTAATGGTCGTTTTAGAGAAAAATATGTTCCTTCTAAAAAAATTATGCTTAGATCAAAAAAACTGAAAATAAATAGCAAAAAGTATATTTTTTAAAAGTAACCCTTCATTTAATACGCCATTGGTGGGTGCCATGTGCTACTGAATATGGATTGCGATACGTCATTGGAAGGGGATTTTTCTCAGCCTCAAAAATGCTCACTTGACATTTTTACGTAAAGTTGATAGTTTTCGAGAAAATCACCAAAATATTAAAAGGGGTGGGTTTGGGGGGCGAAAAAAGGGGGTTGCGGAAGGAGGATTCTCCAGGACTTTTAGTATGTTGCAATTTAGCCCTCAGGCATGATCTCTACCAAAAATCAGCTTTATATTATTTTTGTCTAGGTCAAATGCTATCTTGACTCGGGTATAAAGGGGGTGTGAGTTTGGTTTCTTCAAATGTGTGTAGTTCTTCGGAGACTCCAGCAGAGGTCGACTTGTTGGAGTCGATTGAAGAAAGATGGTTCCTCATTGCAGGTGTCGAGGAATGCGTGAGATGGTTCTTTGTCATTGTAGGTGTCGAGGAATACGCCGGTGGAGAACAAGAATATGTGGGAACGGGGGAAGGAAGGTCTGGATGTTGTGTGGCAGAACATCCGGGAATGGGAGAAGGTGTATGATATTGTAGTGTCTGTAAAATAATGTATAAGTATATTTAATTCTACTAAATTTAAGTAATTACGCGTGCGCGACGAACATTGAGCTTCGGGACAGTTAGTAAGAAGCACGTGTGCAAGACTAATTAATAACTTGTAATAAATAAGTGACCTAAAATAATCTAACTCTTCTAGTGAATATTAATAATAATACTAAGTTAAGTGTAATTAAAAGTGACTATCATAGTGGACAAACTTCAAACAAACAATGACTGTGAAAGTGTGAAACCTGGACAATACCGGCGAATAGGACTTGTACTTAAAGTTAAGGTAATCTGATTTCTGAATACATAAGAATAATAATTAATACTTATTATAAATGCTAACTCGACACCTTCGGGATATAACAGATATTTTGGATGATGTGTGGAATAAGTGTGTGAAGCAATAACACAAGAATTTGTAGGTACGTTCGGTGGACATAATTGAATGTTCGAAGAGACCAGAATTGTATGATTGTTTTTCCGATTTTTAGAAATGGAAGAAACGTCCTGCTCTGTGTCAGGTATATAGGTCAACGTATCATCTTCTTCAGTGTCGAAACACCATATGGTTGGCGAAGCTATCATTATAGAATCAATATAATCTTGATCTATAAAACAAATACAAATTTTGGTGTGTAAGGTAATATTTTGAAACGAAAAAAAACTAACCTTTTTCAGTGATCAAATTTTGAATAAAATGGAAGAGGTGTTCCCGTCTTTACGATGGGGCTCTTTCATTGATGGTAAAACATATCATTGCTTTTGATTGCTAAATTCAAAATATTAAATTCGTTTGGATTAATAAACGAAAAATAAATTAAACGATTATTAAAAGGATTTTGAAATAATTTTTTGTGTTTGATAACAAGTACATAATATCGTCTTAAAAGTGTAAGTTGAACACTAGGTGAAAAGGAATTATAAAAATGTGAAATAATAATTTTGACATGTTTCCTTAATGGTTAAGGTTTATAAAATTTCTAAAAATAGAAATAATTTAATAAAAAAATGAAAATTCTGATAAAAGATTATTAAATCGGAGCACCAGTGATCCATTGACGGCCAATAAATAAGAAAGAAGAATATCTGTAAATTAGAAAAAAAGACAATTCTAAATGAACCCATAATATACCTAACTGAATAAAATATTTCGGTGGAATCATAGAAAAATAATGATTCATTTCAAGTAAATGCATGTCCAATCATTCATTAGGACCTATTCTGTAACTTTTAACGTACCTGTTAAAATTAAACATGTCATTAAAATTTAAAATCTACACGTGATTGGTGATCTGTATGGTTACGAATTATAACAGGCCGTTATATTAGGTGATAAAAATTGTAGATATAATAGATCTTGATAAGTTCTTATAATAAATGTGCAGTATTAAAATAGAAAAATTAACTTTGTGCTCACCTTCGGATTTGGGAATGCGAAACACAAAACAATGCAAGAAGAACCGAGAGCTCCTAAGAAAGAGAAGGCAACACCAATGACAAATGCAGGGTTACTAACGGCAGTGTTAGAAAATATCCACGGATGTTGCCAAGATTCCCCATAATCAGGGAATTTTAGTATGCTGCCTCCATCTTATCTTTAAAACGCTCATAACTCTAAATCAAAATCATCTACGAAACCGAAACTTATGCCATTCGATTTATAATCGTTTTTTACATATATTTCGTAATTTTCAACTTTCTCCACGATCAAATAAAAACTTTAGTATTAGAAGCGAAAATAAAGTTTCACCTACGACCCAAAAAATCAAAATTTTTTATTCGCACCAATAAAAATCTAAAAAAATTTGCACATATAGAAAAAAGTATTTACAATCCGAATATACCACGAAAAAGTTCGCAATCAAACAGAAAATATTTTTTTTTTCAAAGAATTCAAAATTACACAAGTCCGCATATAACTTTTGGACAACATCGTGTTTCAACCCCGATATCTCATTTTCCGGTCGAAAAATGGCCAAACCAAAAACTTTAAATGTAGAAAATTGAATGACAAATCGATTGGTTCAAACCGGAAAACTCTTTTCTTTGTCGATTACATGAGTGGCTGAAATTTTGGTACGATATACTTTCAATGGAAAGAGAAATGGTTCTCTATGTTTAAATTCGATTTTATCCAAAGTGGATGGAGAAAACCACCCCCGGCGCCTTTCGCACCTTGAGGTGTCTCAGGATGTCCTTGACCTCCCGCGGATTCGTAGGTTCTATGACCTCATCCGGCATGAGCCCTAGTCCTCGGACTTGGCACTCCATCTCCTCCGTCCAATCGACGTCCTTGCCTGCGAGTTGGTTTTCCCTACACTGCGTCTCTATACTGTCAGCAAAGGCTTCCGCCTTCGCCCGTGCGGTATAGGCCATCCCGCCGATGACGTGAATTGGTGGCATCGGTTTCCTCTCTGTTCTCAACGCCTTTTGCGTTTGCCAGAGGGACCGATCCTGGGGGTCAAGTGTTTGGAGATGTTTATTCCATCTCCTCTGTCTCACTTCCTCCAGAGCTGCTTTTACCCTTCTGCATAGTTGGTTGTACAACCTCCTATCTTCCGGGTCAAGCGTCCTCTGGGCTTGTCTCTTGGCCTGTCTTCGTTCCCTAATTAATAGGGAACTTTCCAAAAATTTTTTTGTTCAATAATATCATTTAGTTATGCCTAGAAAGAGTATTCATCAAGTATTATTTCTTAAAAATCAATAAAGACGTAGCAAAAAATGTTTAAAGTTTAGCGCGCATCGAAAGCATTTCCAACGCCCTTTTAAGCGCGCCAAGTCCGGATGACGTCACTTAGTATAAATTGTCATTGTCGCGCGGCCGCGCGCCGAGCCGGTTGCTTGCTTGATCATTTAATTGTTTTCTACCGTTATTGTTTTGAGACGTAGGTGTAAATTTTGAAGTTATATTATGAAAGAAAATATTCAAACATACTTTAAGTACTGTCTAGTACCACTCTGCAAAAGTACCACAATAAAAACACCTAATAAAATATTTATTAGATTGCCAGCCGAATAATATGGCTTAAAGCTTGTCGAATACACGATATTTCAGCAAACTCCAATGCTCTTCATGTCTGCGAAGATCATTTTAATGTAAGTATTGAATATTACATGATTTAATTTAAATATTTTACACAATAAAGTATAGTTTTTCTGTCATGCACACAACTAAACTTATATTTATAAGAATGTTTTGGTTGTAGCCTTCTTTCTTATTTTTTACTAAATAAATAATAGGCCTGTAATAGTTTTTCCTTTGTTTCAGTTAGAAGAGGATATGGAAAACTATATGAGATTCAAACTGATGGGCGGTATTAAAAAGATAAAGCCAGGTATTGTACCTCATATATTCGATTGTCAACCAGACAGAAAAAAAAAGAACATTTGTTCAGCCTCCTAAAGTCGCTGCGCTCAAAAGAGTGAAAAGACAGCTGGTTCAAGAAGCGGTGGCTTTTACTTCAACCTCCGACCAACCTATGGAAGAACAGAACATCTTAAGTGTCCAGTCATATATTATTACGGAGGAGCCAAACTATGAAGATGATAATATTCAGAAGAAGGAAGTGTCAACGCAAACGTCTAAGCAAACTTTTCCTAAAATAAGGAGCAAAGGTGTGCTAGTGCAAGGTGCATAGTGGGGTGTCAGTTAGTCTATCACCTATTCATATATTATACAAATATATTGGAACTTCACCATTTAAGAGAATATCTATTTCACACAGTTTTGGCAGTACAGGGTGTTCACGCGAGAATTGAACCCCCGCCTGGATCCTTCCCCTTTGACACAATTTGAAAAATAAAAATTCGTTCCTATACGATTTTTTCCGTAGTTTTCAAATATATCCATCATAATTTCCTATATCTCGTCATATACAGAGTGTTGCATTTTTTTTTCAATTTGTGTGACACCCTGTATCTAATTATCGTAGTTGGTGCAGTTTCTCATTCTGAACACAAATAAAAGAAAAAATCTAACGGACTCAAGTCCGGACTTCGAGCTGGCCATGCTATAGGACCGCGGTTACCCATTCATTGACCATAGGTATTATTTAAATAATTAACCACCGGTAAAGATATTGTGGGGAGTGCTCCGTCTTGTTGCCAGATTACGTTGCCATATCTTCTTGGAAAGCGAATATCTTGCAGTAACTGATATATTTAGTTTCTTATTAATTTAGGGGTTCTTGAGTTTTATTGTTTTTTTCGAAAAAAATATAAAATTAAGTAATATATTATTTTTCTAACGTTTCGGAGAGGATCCTCTCCATCATCAGAAAAAATTATTTTATTTATTTAACAAACTAGGTGTTACATTTTAATTTACATCTGTAAAAAATTGAAAATTGATATTAAGTATCAATAGAAAAATTTTATAATACTATGTATAAATAAAACTAAACCCAATATATTATTTTAAGTTGACAAAATATATTAGGTTTAGGTTTATACATAGGTAAGTCATAATTAATTAAAAAATTAATACTTAATATCAATTTTCAATTTTTTACAGATGTAAATTAAAATGTAACACCTAGTTTGTTAAATAAATAAAACATTGATTTCAGATGATGGAGAGGATCCTCTTTGAAACGTTAAAAAAATAATATATTACTTAATTTTATATTTTTTTCGAAAAAAACAATAAAACTCAAGAACCCCTAAATTAATAAGAAATTAAATATACCAAATACTGCAAGATATTCGCTTTCCAAGAAGATATGGCAACGTAATCTGACAACAAGATGAAGCACTCCCCACAATATCTTTACCGGTGGTTAATGATTTAAATCATACCTATGGTCAATGAATGGGTAACCGCGGTCCTATAGCATGGCCAGCTCGAAGTCCGGACTTGAGTCCGTTAGATTTTTTCTTTTATTTGTGTTCAGAATGAGAAACTGCACCAACTACGATAATTAGATACAGGGTGTCACACAAATTAAAAAAAAATATGCAACACTCTGTATATGACGAGATATAGGAAATTATGATGGATATATTTGAAAACTACGGAAAAAATCGTATAGGAACGAATTTTTATTTTTCAAATTGTGTCAAAGGGGAAGGATCCAGGTGGGGGGGTTCAATTCTCCGTGAACACCCTGTACATCTAGCTCAAGCATTTATTTTGTTTTTGTTGACGTTTTGACTTCACTTACAGTAAAATCTTTTATTTTTGTAATAGTTGTGATGGATGATATACAAATTATCATGATTTACTGGATGTGGAAAAAAATAAAAAATAAGAAACGAAGACGAATTACTCGAAGGTAAGCACCATATTCTAATTTTTATATACATAAGTAAACAAATATTTAGGGTACCTATTGATTGATTTTAATAATGAAGATGCAAATACAATAAATATTTAGATATTGTCTAATTATAAAAGTTACAATAGAGACAAGAAAACATTAGATTTTAATTATCTAACCTATTTTGTCTATTTCTTATTAGATTTTGGGTGCGACCTATGTTTAAAAAAGACACAAGAGACCGATTTGGTGCTGGAAATAATTTAATTGTAGAAATGCAACTTAACGAAAACAACAAATATGAACATTTTTTTCGTATGGGACCAACAGCTTTTGAACAACTACTTTGTTGGGTAGGACCTTACATACAAAAAGTAGATATACGGAGAGAACCTATCCAACCTAGAACGAGATTAGCCATAACACTAAGGTATGTAATGTATTATAAATTAGCCAAGTAGATATAGTATTATTGTATATTTTAATGTAACAACAAAGCCCATTTTTCAAATCGTCAAAGTAATCTACTAAAATCTAAAGGTAGGGTTAAGTAAAAATATTATATAATGTTCTTTTTTAGATACCTGGCAGCTGGAGATAGTATAACTAGCCTATCATACTTATTTCGAGTAGGCTTAAGTACAGTTTCCACAATAATTTGTGAGACAACCAAAGTTATATGGGAAATTCTTCAACCTATAGTCCTGAAAGCTCCCCAGGAGGAGGAATGGTTAAAAATTGCCAAAGGTTTTGAATGCTCATGGCAGTTCCCAAACTGCATTGGTGCAATTGATGGAAAACATATCAATATACAAGTACGAAAGCCATAACAATTTCATCTTTTTGGTTTTGAATAAGACATTGTTTTTAGGCTTCTCCACATAGCGGCAGTGAATTTTTTAATTATAAAGGCCATCATTCGATAGTATTACTGGCAGTGATTGATGACCAATATGCATTTACTGTAGTAGATATTGGCGCTCAAGGTCGTCAAAGTGATGGTGGAATTTTTAGAAAATCACTGTTTGTAAAAAAACTTGAAAGTAAACGCCTTAATGTACCTCAACCAAGATGTATCTCTGAAGGTAGACCTTCATTACCATTTATAATTGTAGGGGATGAGGCATTTCCACTCTCAGAATACTTATTAAGACCATATTCCAGAAAGCCAGGTCTAGACGTTGAAAAGTGTATTTTTAATTATCGACTTTCACGAGCCAGACGAATTAGTGAAAATGCCTTTGGCATTTTGGTAGCTCGTTGGAGGATATTTGCACAGCAAATTATTGGAAAATTAGAAAATATTGACAACATTGTGAAGAGTACAATTTGCCTTCACAATTTTATCATGAAATTGCACAACAATACCTCCTACAATAGTCCAAATCTTGTCGATCAAGAAATGAAAAATGGTAATGTGATACAGGGTACATGGAGAGAGTTTTCTTCAGGAATGCAGGCATTGAGAAGAGTAGGTACCAATACATCCACCACTTATGCAAAAGAAGTAAGAGACCATTATAAAGATTATTTTAATGAAGAAGGAGCAGTCTCTTGGCAGTGGACTCAAATCTAAGAATTTATATAATGTAGAAACAAATATATTTAGTGAATTTGCAAATAATGATACTTTTATATTTACATTATGTACTTATGCATAATATAATAAAAAAATACAGAAAATATTCCAAAGTTATTTTTATTAGGTATTCATTTAAACATTTGCAATATTTAAAAAAAAATATGAAACTAGTAAATAAAAAAATATTCTGAAAAATGTTTCATCGGCAATCTTCTTAGTACCTATTATTCTGATAAACCCTCTGCTTCGGCTACCATCTGAAGAATTTGTATTTCTAACTGAGTTCTAATGTTCCTTGGCAACTTGTTCAAACTATCTGCTAATCTCATACAGAAATGTTCACTGGGAGTGAGAGTATTAGTAGCAAGACTGTTTCTTTGTTGAGACAATGTAGAAATTGTTTGCAAAAATGCTTTGTCTGAAGCGCCCAAGCTAGCTTCATTTTGTGATTGTCTTGAAGATGCTCTGGATGAACATGGTGTGGTGTCTGAAGTGTTTCTTGGTGACGAAGGGCTTTCCAAATTTGAGGAAGTTCTACAAAAGTAAGCACATATTTGATTATCAATTGTAACAGATTCAATAGTTACAGTACAATAACTGAAATATCAAAGTGTGTCCACTTGAGATGAGACGCCAAAATCCTCCAAAAGGTAAGGTATTTTATGCTTGTGCCAACTTTTGAAAGTTGACTTTTAGCCCAGTAGCAAGTAACCTCAGTTTTTGAAGGTTCTTCACTTCTTCTGCGCAACCACATTAAAAACGCTATGGCATGCTTACAACCACCTATAATAAAATATTTAAAATTACTTTTAATATAATTAATAAATGTATAATAATCACACACCTAATGAAGCAGCACAATCATGGCACTGCACTTCTATCACTTCTCCTGATTGTTCATCAATATTACAACTCACTGCATATTGTTTTTTCTTCACATTGTGTTCGGGTGTTATCTTGGCTTTCACAGTACAGACATTACCATTCCTCTTAACTTGTACCCATCCTACAGCTGCATCTCCATACGATTCTCTTCCAGATCTAAAAATTTTTTAAACTCAAAAAATGCCGACTAAACCAGTAGAACGGTATTAACCTTTCTTCTACTTTTAAATTAAGAAATAACAGTAGATGAGCAAAGAGATTTCTACGCAGGAAGTGAGCTGTCAAACTGCTGATGGCACATGGCGACCATCATGAAGTGACCAGGGGATGTACAAGAGGTACAAGAAGTGACCAGGGGATGTACAAGAAGTCTGGGGGCTGGGGTCCAGAGGCTGCTGAAGGTGAGAAAAAAAACATGGCGGCACGAAGAGAAAAAAACATGGCGGCGTGATGAGAAAAAAACATGGCGGCGTGATGAGAAAAAAAACATGGCTGCATGAAGAGAAAAAAACATGGCGGCCCTGATCATGCGCAGTAGGTATGAGAAAAATCATGTAGGTATGAGAAAAAAAAACATGGCGACCCTGATCATGCGCAGTAGAAAAAAAAACATGGCGGCCCTGATCACGTGATGTGGGATATCAAATGATTCGTCTCGATGTCTAGAATACTAATTTTCATTCCAAGTGTGAAAAAATGGGCTTTGGGGCTTGATATTTGAATTTAAAGTATATAGATATGTTCCTCAACTCGAAATACGTCATAAAACAACAACTTCCGGTCTCCACTTCCGGTCTTCTGAAACCCGTGATGTGGGGTATCAAATTAATCGTCTCAACGTCTAGAATACTAATTTAACAATATTTTAATTCCGATTGCGAAAAAATGGGCTTTGGGGCTTGATATGCGAATTTAAAGTATATAGATATGTTCCTCAACTCGAAACATGCTAGAATCTGCAATAAAATAACAACTTCCGGTCCCTACTTCCGGTCTTCTGAAATCCGTGATGTGGGGTATCAAACGATTCGTCTCGACGTTTAAAATACTAATTTAACTAAATTTTCGACATTAGAGTAGAATTTGGCTTGTTATTTGAATTTAAAGTAAATATGTTCCATGACTGGTGAAAAGAAAAAACAGGTGTGACGCTATAGCTCAAAGCTGATGAGGGTGGCAGCCCTGTATCTAATGCCCAACAAATGTTTTAAACGCTAATTCACCTTGAAACGATTACGTCGCAAATTCTCTTATATAATTAAAATTGTTTTGCAGCTTGTGATAAGAAATGGCAGTTATTGCGAAAAAGACCGTTACAATTGTGTCGCTGATAACAAAAAAGCCGTTAGAATGAGCGACTGTAGAACGGAAGTAATATCCGGTGATAAGAAAAGGCAGTTATTGCGAAATAAACCGTTACAATTTTGCGGTGATAACAAAAAAGCCGTTAGAATGAGCGACTAATTTCAATAAAAACACAAGCATTCACCTTGAAAACGATTAACGGAAATGATATAAAGCGATTAACGGATGCGATAACATCGTAATTTCTCTGTTAAAACTTAATAATTGAATTTTTTATCATAAACGTCGAGCAAGCGGGGGATTGATTATTACAAACATATAGGCGGAGTGCAGCTAATAAAACAACAAAATAAGTATAATATTTTATTCATCGTCATCATATATATCAAATAGAAGAATGTATTTTTGTGGTATATACATTTTAATATTAATTAGAAATTGCTTCATATCGATCGCAATCATTTCACGACAAAATTTCTGGATACTTAGGTTTCCATCGAGTAACTTGTCGCACAAATCCAAAGCTTTCCTATACATCTGTACTTGTTCTTCACATGCATTATTGCGGTCGACATCGTCTTGGATGGAGTCACAACAGTATATATGATCATGTTGTTCGCTAAATATTAGCGCTAAAATTTCATCTCGTAAGCGTTCAATAGCACTTTGTAAATCCTCAGCTTTACTCCAATTCTGTTCACTGTAAAACATCCACATCTTTTTCAACTTTTATATTTTTCTGGATAAATATAATGATGCACTTTAGTATTATTATCGTGGAACAAACTGTAATGTAGTACAGCAAACCTAACATTGATTCAAATTCTTTTGGAATAATGCTTGCTTTAAATTGAGATGGTGGTGGTGGTGTGTGTAAGTGGGGGTAGTAGCAGCGTCATATGAACAATTATTTAACATTTTCCAAGCCACATCTCCCATGGTATTATCCTGAAAGCGTATTTTCAACTTGTATTGTATTACATCATTGGACATTGATGCTACAAAAGTAGGTATGTTAGTAGCTGAATATGGCGTCATCCTCGTCCATTTTGAAGGCCAACTATCATTTTTCAATCCATCCTTATCGAAACATATGAATACCTCTTTAGAACCATATGGCTGATGTATGTATATGATATTTTGAAGCACAGCATACAAAATTATAAAATGAGGACTTAACAACGCCATAATTACCAATAAACTAAGTAATTCTTCAAGTAACTATATATTTATACTCTAGTTGGGGTAATGTGACGATGTTTGAACTCTGATGACGTATTAAAACGTGTTAAATTCATAAATACTTTTTGATTCCATAGCTGTTCATTGTCCTTTTCTACACTCAATTTTTGGAATCTGGAGAACATACACTGTTTTTGATTATACAATTTTATAAGTTCTTTTAACTCGTCCAACTGCTCACAATGTCTTTCTAACCTCACTTTTAATAACATCATTTTACGAGAACGCATAGTGTGATACTAATACTCGCCTCGTGGACAATCGCAATCCTCATAACATCCTGCTACTATAATGTATGAACAATTCATGTCTGTTAGATGGAATGTTTTTTCAGTACATGCAAGTCTACGCATTTCAACGCACTCTTTTTTAAGAAGATCACCATTTTTATCATAAAACTCGACATAAATATAGCAAGAGTAAGTCATGTTTCTAGTTTATGCTGTCACACTATACTATGCTTATGATGAAATGTATACTATTATATATAAGGGGAGTGTGGGATGGGGGGATGAAATGAGAACAAATCTATATTTTACATAATTTTTATTCTGGTAAAGATAAATATAGCCAATTATAAAGTAAATTACAGTTTGTTAAACTACACATGGATTTGTAATTAATATGATTAAAGCAACAGGGTGCGCCTTTAATGAAATTAGGTGCGTCAATAATATTTTCCACGTTGATAATGTCAGGTGCTGATGATGGTATTTGTTCCTCCAGTTCAAATAGTTTATTTTTGAGAAATTCATGTTTTTGATGTCCCTTCAGATATACAATGTCGGCATTATTATTCAGCAAGTGATTACGTAATATATCATCCAATTGATCATAGACTATGCAGCCGGCATCATATTTCAGACCGTGGCAATTATTCTCTAAATATTTTATCTGTTTTCGCACTTGATTATTCAATGTGGTAATCGGGAATGGAGGCTTCAATAGATAATGAGATGTTTGTTGCCCACTCATAAATGTTATTTCTTTCGGATAAAAATCTGGCAAATTGAAGCCCTGAATATCAACGATTATTATCTTCATGGTGGCTGGGTGCAGACTGACTGGAATTACTTGACATACATCTTATATTACACTCCTTACGACTCCACTAAGCGGTAAATATTCCACCACGCGATCGTGAATCAGAACACAAGTTACCCTCGTATTAGCTGGGAATGGCTGTCTAGTTTCAATCTCCAATTTAATATCAATAGTCGATGATTTTATGCTATCGTTTCTTTTAGAGCAATCAATAGCAAATATAGCATGGTTGTTGAAGGCTACAAAATCTAACATGGGTCTGTTATTACCTGCCAATGTTTTACAAAATTTTGTATACATGTGATATGCTTCAGCGTATTTTCGAGTTGAAAAATCTAATTGCTGATTTTCGTATGGATAATATTCAGAATTGATATATAATTTTATGTTAGATATATCAGCGTTATCAAAGTATGTGACATCGTTCGTCTTTTGATCTTTTCGATCAGTTTGAAATGTTATAAATACACCTTTAGGACTTTCCGAATTTGAGCATGCTTTAATCGCCCAATATTGTTTCAAGGCTCCAGTTACCAAAGCAGTATTTTCATGAAAGCTCCACTGTCTAAATGTAATAAAAATCGGTGTATCGCTGTTTATTGGGGCTAGCAATTTCAGTTTTAATGCATCATTTACAAACACATGTTTAACCTTTAGATCAATATTTGTTATATTTAATTCGGCCCCCTTATCTTCTTTGGATACTTTAAAGCAATTAACATCTGTTCGAGCTCTCACCAATCTTATAGTTTGCTTTCCTCCAAACAAAAACTTCTTATAATCATAAAATACTCCCAACAAATGACTTAAGGGAATTCTCATAAAAAATGTATTATCTGTAGGATGATAAGTTACCAATTGACCTTCAGGAAAATTCCAGCCTGCGATAATAAGAGTTTCATCATCTTTATCATAGGTTAGATAACCTCTCACCAAGCTTACAGTACCTGGATCTCGAACACGATCCACTTCTACGCTATTTATCTCATAACTAATAGAGTCAAATAAGTATGCTCCAGCATTATTAGTGAATGCAACAGTTCCAGTGCCAACAGTTTTTTTCAAGGTTCCTTCAATCGATATAGCCGCCTCAGGCATCGCCAATAAAGCATCCAGTTGATTAAGTGTAATTTCAATCTCATCATTATTACCAAATGATTTTACGAATGGCTGATAAGTGTGAACCTCCGCTCTAATGATAGAATCATTAGAACTGAGGATCTTGGAACAACTGAAGTTCGTTTAACATGATAGCCCAAAGATTTTAAGTATAAGATGTTTTTCAAAGACAAAGATGATGATGAACCCACCCTCTTCCTCGTACAGCTAGTAACAACTGATTGAGGTTGAGTGGAAAAGTTATTGTTTATATACAGGGGCGTAAATATTAAGCCCATATTTTCTTTAATTCCAATCTTACCACAATTTCTTCACCTCTAAAATTAACACTTTCAGAATTTTGATCAAGTATCTCCAAAGTAATGTTATTTATCTCGCGTTTGTTATTTACTGGAAGAAATATTAGATTCTTTGGTTCAATGTTAATAGCGTACGCTGGATTTACAGATGGAGCGAATTCGAAAATCGTATGTGATGGATTGTTATTGTAGAAAGCTCCTGTGGTGATATTGCAGTCTATATGGATGGTTATAACTTTTACTATCTGTACAGAAGTCAGTGGGTGTGAAGTTTATTTCGTGTTTGCTCCTAATTTCACACTTGAGAGTATTATTGGTAGGCTTCAATGAGAAATGTTCATTCGGATCTTTAGCTCCTTTCGGTACTATTTGACTCTGAAGATAAGTCTCAATATCATGAATCTCATATGATCCAGTAGGAATGGAAATTACTTTTTCCTTAGTTCTATCACCTTGTTCCCAATAGTAGAGCTTATTATTAACTTCTTCTTCGATATTAGGAATACTATTATATGTGTGAAAACCAATAAGAGCTAATGCGTAATCGTACTGAGGATTCAATTCGATGGGGGTTGTGAAATTGACAGAGAGAGAGTGGTACCTCGATCTTCTTGACCTCGACCTCTTATCGTGAATATCTGTGACATAATGAATGAAACTTATTAGACATCATCATTTTTATAAAGAAACTCCAAACATAAATGGCCACAATTAACTGTATTGAAATTTTGATAATTATCATAATTAAATCGTATTTTACATTTATCGCCAAAGTAACGTACTAGTTCTACTGGTGGTTTTAGTGCACCGAAGCTATCAAAATAAACAACTTTATCGTTATGCTTTTTATAAGCTACCCAATGTGTTCCGGGACCCTCTTGTACATCAAGATTAATAATAGCACTCTCATATCTTCTAGGAGTCTGAGGTAAAGAGTTACGCATATAGATACCTCTGAAATGTGGCATTTTCAATTTTTTAGCATACTTTATCAAATCTACATCGAAGAGGGCTCTTTTGGGTAGCTTCACTGGCAGTTTTTTTGCTGCTGCTTTTTCAAATAGAGTCCCAGCCCCCTTTTATATGGTTTCAAGTACAGTCCGGATCCTTTTTTACCAAGAGCTATAGCTTCCATAGTTTGATTATGTCTTTCAGCCTCCTCTAATTTTTTCTTCGCAGCCTTAGCGTCTAAAACGGCCTTAGCAACTCCAGAAACACCGCCTGTCAAGGCTCCTAAGGCACTCAATCCAGCGAAGATTGGTATTAATGGCAAAAATCCACCGCTTTTCGGTAGTGATAGTACACGAGGTGTTTTAATCTTTTTTCGACCACCCACACTTTTCACAGCTTGTTTCGCTGCTTTTACAGCAATCCTAGTATTTGATCTTAAATTATTATCCTTGGGCTGTTTCATTAGTTTTTCAACTCTACTCATGGTCTTTTTAAAACCAACTTTACGATGTCGAGCACCCATACCCATCTTTCTTTTAACTTTCATGGTGTTAACAATAGCCCAAGCGGCGGCTTTTTCCTTCAAATTAGCGTCCTTAGACTTAACTCTTTCCCAGGCACGCTGCTTTAGTTCGTAATCAGCCTTGTGTCGATCCTGTATATTAGAGCTCTTACTATAGGCTATATCGTGACTGCGACAGCTTCTATCAAGGTCGTTAATTCCAGGGTCACCTCGACGCAAGCGTTTCTCCAACTTTGTACCAGGTCCACAGTACTGATATCCAGGTAGGTGTAATTCAAATGGCAGTTTATTAATTATGGAGTTTACCACACCAGCACCACCGTGTTTCAACGTTGACATCTAGACTGATAATGAGCATTAGTATAGTATATATATAAATTTATAACATCAAACACAAGAGTCTACAATGCGCCTTCTTAAGCAGCAGGTGTCACTCCCCGTGGAGAACTTGGACATTTTCTCACAACAGCCTGTAACCGAAAAACATGGTCCGTTATTTCCCAGCGCTTTAAGAACGATCATATGCGGACCTAGTAACTGTGGAAAAACCAATTTGCTATTAAGCTTATTGTTTAATCCTAACGTTTGTGGTTTGAAAACGTATACGTATATTCTAAATCATTATATCAGCCTAAATATAAATTGCTTGAAGATGTATTAAGAAAAGTAAAAGGTGTTAGCTACTTTCCATATGCAGATAGTGAGGAAATAATCGATCCGTCTGAAGCTAGAACTAATTCTATATTCATTTTCGATGATGTAGCTTGTGATAAGCAGGATAAAATAAGAGCGTACTTCTCTATGGGCCGACACAAACTTGTTGATAGTTTCTATCTCTGTCAGACCTACACGCGTATTCAAAAACATCTGGTTAGAGATAATTGTAATTGTATAATCTTATTCAGGCAAGATCGACTGAATCTTAAACATATATTTGATGATCACGTAGCCCCAGATATGGAGTTTGAGAAATTTGAAAAACTATGTGCCGAATGCTGGAACGAGACCTATGGTGCACTGGTAATTGTTAAAGACTATGATATAAATAATGGTCGATATCGTAAAGGGTTTGACAGGTATATATGTATTTGAAACATCAGTTAGAACCATTACTGTTATACCCGTTATTATATACAGACCTATTTCAAATACAACCTGTTTCCGAAACAGATCCTGTTCCAGATACAGCCCATTAAAACAGACCCCTGTTTCCTGAACAGCCTGTTTCCAGAACAGACCAGTTAAAAGCTGTTTTTTAGCTGTTTTTTATCTGTTTTAAGCTGTTAAACAGACCTGTTTCGCAAACAGACCCCTGTTACCTGAACAGCTGTTCCCGGACCAGACCCAGTTAAAAGCTGTTTATCATGAAGAAAAAAACTCTAGAGGAGTATAAACCTATTAAGTTGAAGCCATTTGAATTGAATAGGGATAAATTGCTTAAGTAGAAAATTATCGATGTATCGAAGGCGATCAAAAAGAAATATTTAGCTTTAAAATTGGGGAAGGCTGAAGAGGATGATTCCATCAATAAACTATTAAAGCCAATTGTAGAACCCCTACATGATATTAAAGTGAACACATCTAAAAGTATGCTACCTACTATCACCACCAGTAAAGTTAAAGAACAACCTAGTACACAACCTCCGGTTCAATTTTTGCGTGATGAGGTGATCGGTGAAGTTTTTCCTGAAAAAGATGATGATGATGATTATGACAATGAGGCGGAAAAGACGTTTGGAGAAATGAAAGCGGAATATGATGATTTGCTTAAAAATAACAAACCTGTATTAGATGAATTTTTAAATCAATTTCCAGAACATGCAAGATATTACATTGAGGGATTTTTAAGCAATAGGGATGACTATGATGAAAATTTTGGTGCTCGTCTTGATCCTGTGACTAATAAATTATTTATGGGTAATAAAGAGTTGCAGATTGGAGCTAATAGTGAATTAATAATCGATGGTCGACCATATGCAGATACTAGAGGTTTATACGATTTAATATTTATGAAAAATCCTAAAGGTTATAATAATATTGATTTGAAAAATTATAAAGAAATTCTAGATCTAACTAGCGCTCACAAACGCGACTACAATCCGCAGGGACAATCCAGGGGAAATAGATCTAACAAATATATACATATAATAAAACCGCTATATAATAAAACTAGAAGTAAGTCGTATCACACACCATCGAAAAGCGGATATGGTATGAGTACAGCTGTATACAATGAAAAACCTATAGAATATGTCTATTGGGACGATGTGAATGAACTCATTGACAGATTAAGACTCTTAATGGCTTCAAAGACGGCTGGAAATACAGACTCTCATGATAATGAGATTTTAGCTATAATATCAGAACTTAGGGAAATAGGTGTTATCGCTTAAATATTTGTGATTTTGCTAATTAACACCATTTACATCATGAGTGTAGACAAGTTCGGTAGGTCTATTATTAGTGGATCCCCCACTAGCAGTGACAGTTCCCATTTACTTTCACCCTATCGTCATGGTTTTATTTTCACCAGCGATGGAAATATAGACGTGGAAAATTTAAAATTATGTAATGTTAAAAGCCCCACAGAATCATCTGATTGTGTTAATAAACAATATGTTGATACTAATAATGAGAATTTGTTAAAGAAAATAGATACTGTAAAAAATACTATTCCGATTATTGTAGCTAAACATTCAGATTTGGAACGTAAAGCGTTTGTGGATAATGTTCGAGATTTGGAGTCTAGAATTAATACAGCAATGAATGTCATACCGGATATGATTAATCAGAAGATTTATTTAGATACGCAAACTTATAAGCGCAAGTATGATGATGAAATAAAAAAATTACAACAGAAAGTTGATGATGTTACAAAGAGTATTAATCAGCAAATTGATTTAGATACAAAATCCTATAAAACTAAGTATGATGAAGAGCTTAAAAAAATACGGAAAGCCATTGTTTCTGATGCTACTGAGGTAAGGGCCGTGCTTACACAAAATATTAGCGATTTGAAAAATGACATAAATTATGAACTTACTAACCTCAAATATGATTTAAAGAATCTTATAAAAGAGAAAGTTGTCGAGCAAGGCGGTAAAATTGATAAAGATTTAACAAGCATAGAGAATAAATTAAAAGATTTTCAAAAAACTGTTCAGAATAGAATTGATTTGCTAGAGAATCGTATAGTTAACTTTAGACTTGATACAGTAGAGAATCATACGGTTAACTAGAGAGAGAGATGAAGGTTCATTCAAAGGAAAAACTCAGCTGGTAAACGAATTACATAAACCTGTTAGAAAAAATTTCAAGCGCAGACGTACTATTATAAAAGGTCTAGATGATCTTTGGCAAATGGATCTGGCTGAGATGGGTAATTATGCGCGGGAAAATAAAAATTTTAAATATATATTAGTGTTGATTGATTGCTTTTCAAAATTTGTTTGGACCAGACCTATAAAAACTAAGTCAGGTGATGAGGTGATGCGAGCTGTTTCTGATATATTTCGATGTAGTAAACGTACACCAAAGAATTTACAGTCGGATCAGGGAAAAGAATTTTATAATACTCATTTTAAAAGTTTAATGAAGAAGCATGCGATTAACCATTATAGCACGTTTAGTGTGAAAAAAGCCGCCATTGTGGAACGTGTCATAAGAACTCTGAAGGAGAAATTGTACAAGTACTTTAGTTTAAACGGTACATACAGATGGATAGACATACTTTCGGAAATAACTGATAATTACAATAAACAACGCCATCAAACTACAGGCAAGAAACCTTGTGAAATAGATGAAGAGAATGAAAAAGAAATTTTAAATTCAGTTTATAATCATATTAAGATGGCGGTGGATAAGCCAAAATATAAAGTGGGTGACCTTGTGCGCATAAGTAAGTATAAGCATGTGTTTGAAAAAGGATATACTCCAAATTGGACAACAGAATTATTTAAGGTGGGCGGAAAAATAGGTTAGATTTGCTTAAAATAAGCACTTCGTAGTTCGACAATTTCTGCCGTATCTCTGAACCGATTCAAAATATTTTTTGACTGGCTTTTAGAAAAAACTCGGTAGAATAGTACTGGACTATTAAAAAACTCAAGAAAATGACGATTCTTTTCTTACCAAGCTGTTAAACTTCGTAAACTTTTAACCTAATTTTGAAATAATTAAAAAAGTCGTGATCTCAATAAAATAGTTCTGGTCCAATCCGCTACGCTATATTAAACACATACATGTTTAAATTTTGATTTTTTATTAAGTAATTATTGAAAAAATGTCGAACTACTAAACCAATATCACTGAAATTAAATACGTTATATAATGCAGGAAACAAGTTTTTTGGTTCGAAATGATACTAAAGAATGACATATAGAACTTTGGCTACTGTCTCGTAGATGGCAGCAAAATCAAAATTATAAATTGAATATTCTGTCAATCTTTTAATTTATTTGAAAGGTCGTATAAAAATATTGAAATCAATTTTAGGATGAATATAAACCGCCGCAGCAGTTTGCTATAAAGGGGCATTCCCAACCATTTTTGTTTGCATTTTGCTTTCCGTACCTTACATTCCTATTGGTGCCTGAAGTACATTTATGAGGCACCACCAATAGAATCTCGTAAAGGGTTAACGCTTGGTTGAGAATGTATTTTCATGTTGCCGAATTTTGAGGCTGCGCATAAGCGCACGTGAATGACAAATAGTGACAGCTGACAGAAGAAAATGAGTTAACGACTATGAACATTGGAAATGTGTTATTTATTATTAGTACTATTTAAAAAAATGAGTAAAATTGAAAAGGAATTTGACATTTACGAGTTGTAGACAACGATAATAATATGGTAATAAACGATTTTTATATTGCGAACGTGAAATTTTTAAGTGCCGAAGTTCATAACACCTAAACATGGCTGCACCAACAAAGGGAAAAATCTTAATTAACATCGTATACTGGAAATCAGCTAGTTTGGCAAAAGTGGGAAAAAGTAAAATGTGTGTATTTCAGCTGTATTAGAAAAGGAAGTACCCAAATTGAAACATTTCTACAGCAAGTTGTTCAGAATAACATGTTAGGAACCTACCTACCACTATAATAGTTTGATATGATTGTAAAACAATTCTTATTATTTTTAATAATGCAATCATTCTATTATATGTAATAAATATATTATTAAATAATGTCTTTCTGTTTTATGTTTTATTACTCCAACCTTAAACATATCCGAAGGAAAATGATTTCTGTTTCTCAGGAAAATGGTACTTACGTATGGCAGGTATGCCAAGAAAAGTATACAAACAGCTGTTCTGGGGTGTCACAACTAACCTCAAAATTGTGCGTTTTCTAAGTTTTTGGAATATTATGTCGGTTTTATCAAAAATTTCTGCTGGGTTCCTGTACTATATCAACTAAAATCTTGTTCAGTGCATAATTATTAAAGTTTTAAATACCTTGATCTAATAAAATAAGATGCTTTTGGTTGGTTGGAAATCCAACCTATAATTATGCAGTCGATTTTTAATAATCTACAATATTGAAACTTTCTATGTCTATTATCTGAATGAGCTTTTAAATTGTATAATGGATCCAAGCTAGAACTACAAAAATTAAAATTAAAATTGAAAATAAATTTACAAAAAAATATAAATTTAAGGTTATGTTAATCATTATGGTTGTAGTAACAAAAAAAATGATAATGCTCAAATAGTTAGATTATTTACAGCACTACCCATAAAAAACACAATTGTCCAAGACACAAATAAATATTTATAGTTTATAAGTCCAAACAGTTACAATAATACACAAAAATATCTACAAATATCCAAATCACAAAATAATATAAATATGTATAACTAGATAAAACAAGCTGTCAAGTGTCAAATCTAAAAACATTATCAGAAAAAAAGTCACTAGTAATTAAATATGTGTGATCATTTGTAAATGTAGTATTAATTTAGATTGCGTGGTTGCGCGTCATAATAATGTAAAAGATGTGAGTGTAATGTCTCTCCATCTATCAAAGGGTAGATAAATTATAACACATCACTCCACCTATCTCATAGTAGATAAATTACAATACGTCAATACGGTTATATTGGCAAAAGCTACATATAGTTCCATCTGTTGGAATTTATAAGGTTAGCGACTGGGACCGCCCCCGTTAAAGTCGTAAAAGTTCACATCACCAATCCAATTACATACCTCCTAGAAGATTTACGTGGTAGCCCCATCAGCGGTGGCTTTTACGCTGAAGAATTACAAAAGGCTAAACACTCTGACATTTATTTGGTGGAAAAAGTATTGCGCAAGCGTGGTAATAAAGTCCTGGTGAAGTGGTTGGGGTTTGATAAAACTCATAACAGTTGGATAGACAGCTCAAATAGATTTAAAAAAACAGCTAAAATAGCATATAATCATATGGAAAACTAGCACAGATTCGATCTGCTTAGGGGGCCCTTTGTGATTCCTCAAACTTGTTATAGGGGGCGCGTGATCTTATGTACACATCGAGATTAGTAATTATTCAGTTAGTTGTGAAAGAAAAATGGCATCAAGCACACCTAGCCCCTCGTTCTCCGAAGATTTCGATCATTGGCAGGAAATCGATAGAATTTCTGAACAATATCGTGAGACGACTCAAAAAGAAGAAAAGTATATCTACGAACGTGCGTTTACTGTAAATATGTCTGAGTATAAAATAATAACTGGATTTAGTGCTGCAAGAAATTATATCCCAGCTGTACGAGTATTAATGACCGCTAATGAGTTAATTAATAAAACACATCACATTTCGTTTAACGAAGAAGAATGGTGTGACTGTATCACCACCCTCAAACAGTTTGCCAATGACTACTTCGATAATGATAATGATAGTGGTATCGAGGTGGAAGAAGAAGAAGTAGAATTCGCAAATTTCAATATCAGCAAATCCCCATATATGAATACCAAGATGTTAAAAGTGACTAATGGTTTTACTACATTTTATCTAGCTGAAAATACTGTTCGTGAATTTATAAACATTAATGGACTTGTGATGTCTACTATGAATATATTACATAGCTTAGACTTTGCTGGTTTCTACAATAATTTCTTGAATATTACTAACAACATACTATGTGAAAGTGATTATGATCTTTGTTCAGAAAATGTAATGTTTTACTTATGTAACTTGTTCCCATCCTCTTCTATCCAAATGCATTGTATTCGTGAATGTTTATTTTTCAATAGATCTATGGTTTTAGGTGATTTAGATAGAAAAATGTTTATAATTAATGCTTGAATAAATATTTTAAATATATAAACTGTCTTATTATTTTTACTTCAGTAGTGGTTTGTAAGTTGTGAACAATGGATGAGCTATATGTTGAAAGATTAAATACATTTGCAAATTGGACATCAGAATTTCCAAAGTCTGAACTTGCTCTAGCGGGCTTTATTTATACCAATCAAGATGATATTGTATACTGTTCCATGTGCGGTATTGAGGGGTGTGATTGGTTGACAGATGATGATCCTACAGCAGATCATTTAAAGTGGAGCCCTAATTGCCCGTTTTTTAATAAAAATGATATTCAACGATTTATTGAGAAAAAGAGAAGTCCACGTTATACAGATAAAATGACTGTGGAAAGTCGTTTGAAAACGTTTGATGATTGGCCCGTTCAAATTATACAACAACCAAAAGATTTAGCTGAGGCAGGATTCTACTATACCGGTAAAGGTGATCAAGTATTATGTTTTCACTGTGGTTTAGGGTTAAAAGACTGGCGTTCTGGATATGACATATGGGCACAGCACGCCCTCTTTAATAAGGAATGTGAATTTTATCAACTCAAAAATGAAACGGATTACTCATCATCATCATTAGAGGCAGTAGTAGCAGTACCTGATGATGTTAAAATTGAGCAAAGTGATTGTGATAATAAACTGCTATGCAAAGTTTGTTTAGAAAATGAACTCTCTGTGGTTTTCATACCTTGTAAACATGTAGTTTGTTGTACTGATTGCTCAGTTACTTTTGATAAATGTATTATATGTAGACAAAATATCACTTCTTTCTTGAAAATATTTATATCATAAAAAATATGTCAAATTTTCTATTATACCACCACTGATACATATGAGTTTTATTTACCTTATAAGAAAAACACAGACACAGGTTATATAATATTTTATTACAAGAAATACAATAATAATAATAATAATCCTATTTTACATAAATGTTTTGGTAACTATTAAATTATTCTATAATTGAGTAGTGGCCCCAAGGTAACGTGTCGGTGGAGTCATTTAAAAGATAACGCTTATCATCATATGGACTTAGAGCAATTTTAGTTTGCTCCACCGAGTAAACGTTATGTAGATGTGATTGAATCGTTCGTTGTGTTCTATATAGTTCGGTTTTAGTCTCAAGACATTTTTGATAATCTTTGAATGAAATAGTGTTTTTTACCACATTAGTTTTGATTCCTTTAGATTTTTTAATACACTCTTTCCCCTCTATTTGTAAACTATACATTTTTGAGCGGAGGCCTACAAAATGAGTCATTATGGCGCCTGAACATTCGTCTTTCATTAAACCGGGGACTTTTTTATTCAACAATGGAATATCATATTGGTTATTTGCCGGATAGTCGCTAGTATCGAATTTAGATATGTGTGCCTTTACAACTTCATCATAAATATTGTCACATTTTACTTCATATATCAGACTGTCTGTGTCTGTATATAGAAGTTTACTGTTGAAATTTTTGAACATAAAATTATAGTGAAAGTCATATACGCAAGTTTTTGAAATATCCAAAATACATAACCCGATATACAGGGGTTTGTTAAAAATTATTTCGGACTTATTTAATTCAATGGCAGCTAGGTGCTCATCAAAAATTGCACGACTATGGAAATTAGGACTTGCAATGTAATTTTTAGCTCCATATCTACCTGACCATTTCGATACTAGCTTAACATTTCTGTGCTTCCGCAAATTTTCCATCGTCTTACCGAAAACAGCGTTTATTAATAATTTATATAGATTTTTTTCAAATTCGTTCATTGATGCCGCGCGAAGTTTCGTATTAAGATCAATATAATTTTTCAGCCAAGGTGATTGCTTGAATTTTAGGATGCGATGTATTTTTGTTAGCTTAACACCTAAATCTAAAGCTTGCTTCAAATTACGATAATGAATGACATATCGAGTTTTATGATGGAGTGTCGTCATTAATTTTGGTAATTTTGACCCCGGGGGTACTAGATGTTCCGGACAAAGAGGTAAATCTTTATGTTTGTCATGTAGATGTTCCGGATACTCTAAATCAACTTCAAGAATATACCCCTCTGGTGATTCGTCAGATACCGCTGAAACATTAAAATTATCGAAATTTTCTACCCATTTAAACCCCCCTGATGGTAGATATTGACTCATAGCCCAACCATATAGGTTATTAACATCGTAATACATTAGATAGGATGATTCTTTTGATGGGTCATACCCCGACATGAATTTATTATTGGCCGTCGCAAATCTATTACAACACTGACTAACTCCACCCCGTATTCCCCGTTCAATAAACAGAAGCATATCCACGTCTTGTAATAATTCCAGCTCTACTTTTCCTGAAGAGGGGTTGGAACCTTTGGTGTAGAACTTACACTTGGAGTAGTTTTCCACACACACCAAAACACTTTTGCACACACTCGACGCGCGTTTCATCTCCCGATGATGCCAACTTGGTTGGCGAAACGCGCGTCGAGTGTGTGCAAAAGTGTTTTGGTGTGTGTGGAAAACTACTCCAAGTGTAAGCTCTACTTTTGTATACTTGAGCATACAGTCCCAGGTATATCCGGGTAGTGTATAGTAGTTCGCAGGATCTAATTGGTAGATATTGAGACATTTTTGACGAAAGTTCTCGAAAATATCGGTTAAAAGCATTACGTCAGTTTTTAAATATAAATCTGAATAATCACCTAAATTATGGCAATTGAATTTTGTCCAGACATTTATAGCATGTGCATAATCAGCATCGCTTATATTAGAGTCATTTAATTTATTATAAAACTTTTCTTTAGGTGGTAGCTCAGTTTCCAATAACTTATCTGCAGAATCTATATAGTCGTATGGAAAGACCCCTTTTCGTATAAGTAAATCAAACTTTTCATCACTGACATTTATAAACTCTTTTCTCAAATTTGTTAGTTCACCCTTAGTTAGATATGAAGATAATTTGTCTAATGAGGATGCCATGAATCTAAATGAATCAATGAAACGAAACTTTACTGAGGTGTCATTAACGGTTTTTGTAAAAGATATATATTTTTCTTTATTTATTGGTAGTAGGGATATATCACCGGCCGTTTTAGCTAAGTCTTTAATAAGGAAATGTGAGTCATAGGAAGTTAGGTTATGAAAAACGACGGGAATCGTAAAGGAGTTTCTATAGTTTAGGTTGCAGATATCATGTGCAGGTCCTCGGTATCTACCTGTAAAGTGACAATGATCTCGCACTTTTTTATCATCACAATTAAATGGTTTTTCGCAAATATGACAGTGGGTTGACACATAAAATTCTCTTTCCTGTATTTCTGAAATATCCATCGGTATAACAGTTTTTAATTTTGATTCGATTACATTGGCAATATTTTTTAATTCATTAGCAAACTGCTCTATACAATCTGAACCTCGATAACTATAATAATATGATTGGTTATCATCATATGCGCATTTAACAAATAACCCTGCGCTAAAAGCTGTATGTTTTTGGTATTTGTGGCTGGCAGATTGACTTTGTTCAGAATAGGGTTCTAGTATGGACTCAAAATCGCAGTACATTACGAATGGTAAAGGTTCCTTATAATTGTAATTTTTAAACTTTAAAATTTTTTCTTTTGGAAATGAGATTTTGCAATTATTAACATTTTTACAGTCTACTGTATGTAAATTTAATTTTTCTTCATTTGTAAAATAATTTAAACATATATCACAAATGTACAGTTTTCCATGATGTTTATTCATTTGGTTAGATACAAGTCTGGACAGGTTCTTAATCCAGCAGAAATGAAATGTTATTTCCTCAGCATCTTCAGCATTTTGCCCCCGTTCATTAGTATAGTTATTTTGAATCATTAATAAATTTACGTGTGTTTCCATCTTATTTTTTGTTAGACGAGCTGGCACTGTATTGAATTGTTTACCAAATAGCTGTAGTTGATATACGTTGACAGATATGTTATTATTTTTTTCAAATTTAGATATTTGAGATAAAGTCATTGGAAATTCAATGTCTTTCAAATTTAAAACTTCAGAGTAAAGCGGGTAGGAGGATGTTTAGTCTGGGTGTTTTTTTCCCTCTACCGGATACAGAGCTGATAAAATTGCCCACGCGAAACAAGCGTTGTCGTCATAGTTTTTAACATTAACACAGGCTTTCTTGTTCGCTATTTGTTCTGGAAGTCTAATAAACGACGCTACTGAATTACCAATTTCTAGCTTATTTATATTAATTTCTACACTAACTATTTTGTGTAAGGCCCAACCACTGTCACGTTCTTGAAACTCCGCTAATTTATTCAGTACTTTATCTACTACATTGTCCGCAAACCAAATTTTAAGATCGGTACCGAGATCGATACGAAAATTTGCGGTGTTAAAATATTTGTATTCGATAACATCTGTCCCCGGTTTAAGGAACTCGCCACAGAAAACGGCATTAACCTTTATTGTAGGCTGTGATTTTAAAATATTATTTATTCGTGACTTGAATAGAAAGAAGGAATCATCAAAAAACTGTCTCATATCTTTATGTTTCAAATTAATAATTAAACCTGAACGTATGCGACTATCAAACGCTGATTTAACATCCGCCCACTTAACGCGAGAACTTCTGTTTTTTCTAACCTCTAAACCACCGCCTATATGCCCTAAATTCTTTAACAAAACTTGAATTTTTTTTAAATGTCCAATATTTGTATGGATTTTTCTACACACACCGATTGATTCCGCATGTTTTAACGCTCGGTAGAGCAAACTTAAATGCTGTTGTGCTAACTTTAGCCATTTTTCTTTTTCTGGAATTTTTCTACTTTCATTTAAAATTTTAGTGACGTCGCCAAATTTTTTTACAATTTCATCACTTAACTCACATATATTCATTATGAAATCTAATAACACACTTCTATCAAACTCTAAGTTACCTTGGGGCACACGTTTATAAATAATTAATTTTTAACAAATCAGTATTCTACAAAGCCAATGAATATATATTAAATAATGTTCACGCTGGATTGCGATAAATTTAAAATATTTTTAGAAATAGTAGTCACTCGAGTTCAGCTTATGAAGAGGATGGTTGTAGTGAATTGACTAAAATGAATAAAATATCATTTAGTAAAAATCCTCAAAATGCATAAACATGATAAGCTTACCTTCAGTTTCAACAAATTCGAATAAAGTGCCTAATGAGGGTTTGTTGACATTTTTGAATCCCCTAAACACCAAGCTATATAGCCCCGCAGAGAAGGTATCCAAATTATCCTTCAAATAGGGCGTTGCCCTTTTTGGCAGGAATGTTGTACATTCGCTAAGTTCCAGTAATATAGTTTCCCCGTACTTCGTATGTACTATCTTTGCCGTTACAATTGGAATAGGTATATTCTCGGGAAGATCCGCTAACTTGACGTTGGGCTTGCCTTCTAAAAGTGATACACTATTAATTTTTCCAATGTCCATCTAAAACGAATTTATTTAGATATTATTGGCTTAGGATAAAAGTTAAATAAATAGTATGTCTCCAACAAACAGAGAGAGTAGGAAAACGAAATTATGGTTTGTGAAATAATTTTAATTCAATATTTATTATTGTACTTATAGCAAAGACCAAAAACTGTTAAAGAATAGCAACAAGAAAACTGTTACTTGGCTACTGATTTTTGTGGTAAATTAAAACAAAGAAAAGGAAAGAAATAATTTATCAAATGCCGCAAATAACATTTAAACAATATTAAATTATTTAATTTCAATATTATGTATGTATAAAGCCATTTATAAACAATAGGTAACAAGCAAGGATCAAAAACTGTTAAAGAATAACAATAAAACAAAATTAACTTACTTTGTATTCAGTAATGGGACACACGCGCACGCACAAAATTATGGCTTATTACTCGAAGAAAAACTTGAAAGTAAATGACTTTATCGCGTCGCTAGCGGTTTTATACTAAATCCCCACCACACCATACGTATTAAATTTGCATGTGTTGATCCCAACGGCTTTTTTGTTATCACCGCAAAATTGTAACGGTTTATTTCGCAATAACTGCCTTTTCTTATCACAGGATATTACTTCCGTTCTACAGTCGTTCATTCTAACGGCTTTTTTGTTATCAGCGACACAATTGTAACGGTCTTTTTCACAATAACTGCCATTTCTTATCACAGGCTGCAAAACAATTTTAATTATATAAGAGAATTTGCGACGTAATCGTTTCAAGGTGAATTAGCGTTTAAAAACATTTGTTGGGCATTAGATACAGGGCTGCCACCCTCATCAGCTTTGAGCTATAGCGTCACACCTGTTTTTTCTTTTCACCAGTCATGGAACATATCTATTTACTTTAAATTCAAATAACAAGCCAAATTGTACTCTAATGTCGAAAATTTAGTTAAATTAGTATTCTAAACGTCGAGACGAATCGTTTGATACTCCACATCATGGATTTCGGAAGACCGGAAGTGGAGACCGGAAGTTGTTGTTTTATGACGTATTTCGAGTTGAGGAACATTTCTATATACTTTAAATTCAAATATCAAGCCCCAAACGCCAAATTCTACTCTAATGCCGAAAATTTAGTTAAATTAGTATTCTAGACGCCGAGACGATTAATTTGATACCCCACATCATGTATTTCAGAAGACCGGAAGTAGGGACCGGAAGTTGTTATTTTATTGCAGATTCTAGCATGTTTCGAGTTGAGGAACATATCTATATACTTTAAATTCACATATCAAGCCCCAAAGCCCATTTTTTCGCAATCGGAATTAAAATATTGTTAAATTAGTATTCTCGACGTTGAGACGATTAATTTGATACCCCACATCACGGGTTTCAGAAGACCGGAAGTGGAGACCGGAAGTTGTTGTTTTATGACGTATTTCGAGTTGAGGAACATATCTATATACTTTAAATTCAAATATCAAGCCCCAAAGCCCATTTTTTCACACTTGGAATGAAAATTAGTATTCTAGACATCGAGACGAATCATTTGATATCCCACATCACGTGATCAGGGCCGCCATGTTTTTTTTTTCTACTGCGCATAATCAGGACCGCCATGTTTTTTTCTCATACCTACATGATTTTTCTCATACCTACTGCGCATGATCAGGGCCGCCATGTTTTTTTCTCTTCATGCAGCCATGTTTTTTTTCTCATCACGCCGCCATGTTTTTTTTCTCATCACGCCGCCATGTTTTTTTCTCTTCGTGCCGCCATGTTTTTTTTCTCACCTTCAGCAGCCTCTGGACCCCAGCCCCCAGACTTCATCCCCTGGTCACTTCTTGTACCTCTTGTACATCCCCTGGTCACTTCATGATGGTCGCCATGTGCCATCAGCAGTTTGACAGCTCACTTCCTGCGTAGAAATCTCTTTGCTCATCTACTAATAACACTTGACAATGTGTATTTTTACACACTTTAGCTATTTAATAAATAGGATATTAAAATTAAAATATGTTTTAAAAAATCATAATGTAGGTATAAATATTGTAATGTGTATTTTTACACACTTTATTTTAATACATTTAAATAGATTTAAAAGCTATAATGTATAGCAACTTTTGTACTTACTTATTTGCTTTAACACCACGCACTTCTCCAAGAGAGAAACTTTCATTATTTTTAATAAAATTTGCTACCATAAACATGTCGACAGATGGTAGATTGTCGGATTGACCTTTGACATATCCTTGTTCTGTCATTTTTGTTAGGTATACCGTACAAATTATATAACACCGAGCTACTTATCAAATTAAAGTTATACAGGGTGATTCGTGAGGAGAGGGTCGTACTTTGCCAACAGATAGGGAACATTGAGGTGATCTTAAATCCCCATATAGTAATGGCTATAGCGGCTTCGTTTCCGAAATACAGGGTGTTTTATATTTTTTGGAAGAATTTTCTTTTCGCCATATATCTGTAATGCGTAAACGGAATTCAATGAAATTTTGTATTTTTGTTACAGTAGACATTCACCATCAAATGCGTGGGATATTAATAAAATATCAGGGCCGGACCCAGAATAAAATTATTTTTAAATTATTCCTAGAAAATAACACTCTGTATACTGTTTATGAAATTCTTGATATTGAAATATTAATTTACATCTAGAAAGATACAAGATCCCATAAAAAAATATTTTGGCACCATTTCATTGTTTAAGTAAAAAAATTAAATTGTTGAGGAATCAATTTTTTTTTGAAAAATTGAGAGAAAATAGTCATTTCTGATATCAGTAACATATATTTTTTTTCTTTTATTCGTATCACATGGTACCTAGTAAAATAATAAAAATATTTTGTAATGATTGTGTAATTATTAATCTTAAAAAAATAACACATAATAAAAATTAACATTTTAACAGTCAAATTTCCTAAATACAATTAAATTTTTTGAATCACAGTCTGTTTTCAAAGTGACCACCGCCAAATTCGATACATTTTCTTGATCGATTTGTCATTTGATTTATACTTTTTCCAACAATTTCTAAATTGTTATTAATGTCATTGCAAAAGTGCTCAATTCTTGCAATCAGCTGTTCTCTGGTGTTTATTTCTTCTTTGTATATCTCAGTTTTAAATAACCCCACAAAAAAATAGTCAAGGGGTGTGAGATTTGGTGATCTCGGGGGCCATGCAACAGGACTGAAGTGACTATTTTCTCTCAATTTTTCAAAAAAAAAATTGATTCCTCAACAATTTAATTGTTTTACTTAAACAATGAAATGGTGCCAAAGTATTTTTTTATGGGATCTTGTATCTTTCTAGATGTAAATTAATATTTCAATATCAAGAATTTCATAAACAGTATACAGAGTGTTATTTTCTAGTAATAATTTAAAAATAATTTTATTCTGGGTCCGGCCCTGATATTTTATTAATATCCCACGCATTTGATGGTGAATGACTACTGTAACAAAAATACAAAATTTCATTGAATTCCGTTTACGCATTACAGATATATGGAGAAAAGAAAATTCTTCCAAAAAATATAAAACACCCTGTATTTCGGAAACGAAGCCGCTATAGCCATTACTATATGGGGATTTAAGATCATCTCAATGTTCCCTATCCGTTGGTAAAGTACGACCCTCTCCTCACGAATCACCCTGTATATACAAATTCTAATAAACTATGCAATCAAAAAAACAGAGAAAAGCGTGAGTGAAAACTAATGGATATATAAATGACCACCTCTCTGATTGCGACGATCGCGTGGATGTTACACAAAAGGTATGTTGATTTGTGTTGATTCTAGCATTTTAGAGCAGCTTTTTTTCTGCTCCAAGTTGCTATAAGCAGCAGAAATGAACAGACCAATATACACACAAGACATATCGTACTTAGTGACGTCACGACCAATTGCAGTGCGTTCATGGCCGCGTGGTATAATTTGAATTTTGCAGCATTTTTAATTCTTAATAGCGGCCGTTTGGGATAAAAAAGTAAATTATTTTTGCTGATATATGTTCTAATATAATATATACTATCGATTTATAGTATATTTTTCCTATTTAAAATTTTTGTCAAGTTCCCTATGGCCCGGTCTCCTCCGGCAGGTTTCCCAGTCTCCGTCGTGTTTTCGCGTAGCGCTTGCTGAATGCTTGCCTCAAGTGACGTTACCGCCGCATAGATGTCCGCTGTGTTCTCTCTGCAGGTCAGCACTGAACCTACTCCAGTCTGTCCTGCGTTTCGTGACTGTGCCATCCTCACCCCCAACTCCCTCGTCGAAAACAATTAGAATTGGGTTATGGTCCGACGATCCTTCGTGTAGAACACTTAGCTCTTGTCTTTCCAATCTAACACTTCCTAGAAATGCTATGTCCAGAACACAGACCACATAGACTTGGCGTATCGAGTATTTGCTACAGAAACCAGCGTGCTTAAAATCGGGGTAGCGACGTGCGGTAAGTACGTGAGACGCGCGCCACGTCAACAGGCCCGCATTTAACTTTCTCATACATACCTACCCATTAGGTAAATTTAATTGTTTAAGAAACCTATTAAAAATTTTTTTTGATTGGAAGAAAGGAATGGCAAGAAATGCAGTACTCCATTAGCTCAGTGTAGCCGTAAAATATTTGTAATAATAGAATATTTAAAAACCTAATACAATTATTATTTTATTTAAATATTGCAGATATATTAAGCAAATGCCTGTTGAATTTTAAAACTTAAAACTATGTATTTACAATTATTACATAAATGAAATTTTCTAATTTTAACGCAGTAGAAAGTAAACAATAATATTATTAAAAAAATTTTGATATAATCAATTATTAATTATTCCCCTTTAAATAAAGTCAATTTATTTAACACTTGTCTTTTTGTTGTTTTTAAATTATGAAACATTTTTGTTAAATGATGTCCTCTAATGTTAATATAAATTTCACTAATTGCTCTTATCATTTCAATAATATGATTGGTATTATCAGGGAAATTATCTAATTGGTGAATATTTAAATCTTCAAAAATAGTTTTATTTTCAAAATTTTTCAAAACAGTACACATAATTTTAATTTTTGCATTCAAATCAATTTGACTGTGTTTTTCGATATTATTAAAATATCTTAAATATTTTTTCGTTTCCTTACATATTTGTATGACATCAGATGACGGATAAATAAGACCACCTCGATCTTTTACAAATATTAGTTCATGAAAACTTTCCCTTTTCATGGAAAATAAGCTATTTATACATTCTTCACATTTCAACGATTTTAAAATTGATTTTACAACAAAACCACATATATACAATAATATATTCATTATACTCTGACAACTCCAAAAAAAAATTAAAGTTATATTCACTTTGAGGCATTTCATTTTCTAATATATCGTGGGTTCTAAATTTACTGCAAGTTAAATTTATTTTGTCTATTGCAGAACTACAATTTAATATAGAAATATTTTCCAAAGGAATGCAATTTCCAGAGAATGTTTCTTTAATTTTTTATATGTAGCTTTAAATTGGCGGCTAGTCGGGTTATTATTCCATCCTCCATGCTGTCTAATATTACAAAAAAATAATTCCAAATGGTCTTGACTGACTTTATAAGTTGCTAAATAATTAGATTTTTTTTTTCAACAACATTGTTATAAAGCCTTTTTAAACTTTGGATACATACGCAAAAACCGATAAACCCCATTTTTCTGTTAGTTTCAACCAACCTTACATGATCTGTTGTTTTTAAATTTAATAAAATTTCTGCCGCACTGTCCAAAAAATTAAAAATTTCATTTTTGTTTTCTAAATTAACGGGCTTTTTAAATCCTAATAAAGTTATTAATGTTTCTTGAATTTAATGTGTCGAATAAATCATTTATTAATCTAATGAAATTTGCAGTCGCAGCAACATCCTTAAAAAATTCTAATTTTAAAACATTGTTTGAAAAACACAACGCATCTGCTACACTTTTACTAAATAGTTGTGCCGCATATTTTACTTTCATTTTATTATTTTTAAAATTTAAATGTTGATTTTTTAATTTATTACCTAAATGTAAAGTTTCCTTATTTTGAATTTCATTAAGTTTTACCAAATATTCCCAATCTATAATTTCTCCATTATTATCAATTATTTTTTTTTTAAACTCAAAGCAGTTCCTGACTAACTTTAACATGTGGCATTTATCTAAGAAAAGAACAACCTCCTCTGCAGTTACGGGATGATTAAAATACGTTTTCATATTATTAGGATTAATAGAGCAACCTAAAATATTGGCCATAGAAATATTAGCAGGGCATCCATCGAAAGTTAAAGATACAATGTCTACATTATGATCGTTTGCTATTTCTAAACATTGATTTATTAAGTTGGCTCTTTGTGTTCCTCGAACCCCATCTACCAAAAAATAGCCCACAGGAATTTTCCAATTTTCTGTTAATGATGTTAGGAGAAATACTAGAGCTTCTTTTGCAACTGATGAACAGTGTTCATTTTCTGCTGCCCCAAAATCAACGTACTCATAGTATTTTACTCCATCCCATTCGACCTGTTGTCTTATGGCCATTTCGTCGATAATAAGACCTGCAATTTCGCCAGAAATCGAAGATTTTAGTTGTAAAGCTTTGAATGCTTCAGTAGTAAAACCTGCATCGCCATTTATTGATTGGTACCATTTTTTAATTGTTCTGCTATGAGGCAAACATGTATGAAATGATTCTCACACATATTCATAAGCTCTAGGGGAATAATAATGCAGGGTTAGTGCGAATGATCGAAGTGCTGGAGAATATTTTTTAGAAAGAGAAAGTCCCTTAGATTTGGACATTTTTCGTGATATTAATTCTTTTATTGACAAATTGTCCTCAAAACTACTTAATAATTGTTTTTCATCACAATTGACCAAATTTTTATTTTGAAGGTCATTCAACAAAGAACTTAGGCTCTTCACTTTTTTATTTAGTCTCCTATTTCTTTGTTGTGTATTTTTCAATTTCTTACTCCGTTTTTCACATATATAATGAAGACGATTTATCTCAAATTTCAGTTTTCTTTTTCTGGGTGTATCAGTATTATTTAATTTAAAAAAATCTTCCTCGTAATCAGAAACTACTTGACTCTCAGGGTCATGGTCAGTATTAAATGATTGCGCAGTAGAGGGCCGAGATAATTCATTATTATTACTAGAAAAAGATTCGAGCGTGGATAGTCGAGAGCACGAGGGTGAGTCTTCTATAAGAAATGATGGTGTAGGAGAGGGAGAAAAACAGGTTTCCATTTCATAAGAATTAGGAGTTTGAGTCGATTTGTCTTGAATCATCTAAAAATGATGAAGTTGAAAATAATCACAAGAAAGTCGAATTCATTTTTGTACCGCAGATAAAAATTTCCCGACAAAGGAGCACGTGCGGCGGCTTCCTTGAACGTTAAAGAGGCCGCGTTTCTGCTTTGTAAATGCGGCATTTTTTCCCTGCTTTACAAATATGAAATGAACTATAACTTACTTGCTTTGGTACATTTATTGTTGGAATAGCGTCATGACTTAAATATTGGCAGCCATTTTTATTGCGTAAAATATATTTTTCTTCAAAATGCGCTGAACAAAGGCGACTATTTTTTGAAGGTATCCAATTTGGACCTCTACAAATTTTTACCCATTGTAATTTTCTTTCTGGATTTTTAGGTAAACTAAATATTAATAAAAATATTTCTTGGTATCAATTTAAAAAAAATGATAATCTACCTATATGTACATTTTTAATATTGGTAGGTACCTAATTAGAAAATAAAATTCAATAACGTAAACAAAAAGAATTTTCCACAAAAATGGAAATAAAATATACGTAATATACATATTATCACATGTACAAAGAATATATGTATGTATTGATATGATATCTAGTCGTGTAAAGATTTGAATTAAATATTTGTATTATATTTATTTTATAATAGAAATAGGAGAATAGAAAGTTAAAATAAAATTCAATTGACAGTAAATAAAAATTATAGTAATATAGTATTAAATTTTAATATATACAAGAGTTTGTTATATGATTTTAAATGAAGAGAACATGAAGTTTTATGTAGAACATAGTTTTGTTGTAAATAAGAGTTAATATAAAAGATACAGAACAAATTTTGAAGTTTCTCACAAGATGTGAAAAACATGGTAAAAGAATATAGTAAAAGGTTTGGAAAGTAAATATAATGTATCAAAAATTGTTCTGTGTTGATTAAAGAAATGATATAGAGTTAATTAATTGTAATATAAACACTGTTAAAAATGTTATATATAAAATAGTGAGGTGACATCTAAAATTTTTAATATGGAAAGTAAGCAGATAAAAGGCATATCAAAAGGAAGCTTAGAAAACAAGGATTTAGAACATAATATTAGAAAAGAGGTTTAACTTACCAGAAAGTAAAAATTTTGAAAAAGGAAATATTTGTCAAACAAAATTCATCAAAATAAAGATAGCTGTGTAGGATTTTATGTCAAGAACGTGATAAATAATAATGGATGCCGTTTCTAAAACAGTCACTTGCCAACCGTTGAAAGAGACACATCGTTCCGGCGGCTGAATAATAATAGATCCTGAAAGAAAGAAGAATTTAATAAAAGAAATAAAAAGCTATTAATTAAAATATAATCCAAATTAATTATAAAGGAAATAAAAACATAATAATAAAGAATATTTAAGATAAGAAGATTTTACATACCTGGCGACATTTGAAACTTCAGAAGACAGATCAGTATAAGAAGTAGAAATTTCAAGAAAGAACTTTTCAATTAAATATTGTGAAAATTATAGAAGATTTCTATTGAGCATAACCGGTATATAAAAAGGTAATATTTTGCAAAATATTTTAAAAAAGGGTACCCGGACAAAGAGTCCATAATAATTTTATTTAATTAGAAATTTTAATATAAGAAATTGACAATTGTAAACATATTCTCTGATTTATTTCAATATAACATTTATATAACATTGAAACAAATTGAATTTTATTTTCTAAGTCTTGAAAATTAATAATAAATTTCTATTTTGAACCTACTCCTGAGCAAGAGATCTTAAGGTAAATATAATAAAGTATTAATTTTGATATTAGAATTATAATATCTGGCGCCCAAATAAATAAAAAATTAAATAAAATTTTGATATCATAAAATTATTCTTAAACAGATTTACGAAAATCATTACATTTGGCGCCCAACGTGGGGCGATAAAATTTGAAGAGCTATAAAATATATAAAGCTCTATAAAAATTGAAAAGCAATAAAATTTGTAGAGAAATAAAATTTGAAAAACTTTTAAATTTAATTTGGTAATTTTAGAGGTTGCATTCATATTAAATTTTATAAATTTAATTGGTAAAACATAAAAAGGTATAATTAATATAAATTATATATAAAATATTATATGAAATTAAGGTCAGGTAAACAAATTAAGATGAATAACATACAATCAACATCGACAACAGAACAAAATGAAACTACAATTACTGACAATACACAATTACAAAATTCAGGCGACAATAATACAGGAACATCTCCAAACATGATGGAACAACTTATGCAAATGATGACACAAATGAATAGAAATATTACTGAAACAATACAGAATAATAATGAAAAAATGGAGAAAAACTTGGAAAATATTGAGAAGAATATGGAGAAAAACAATATAGAAATAAAAAATGAAATAGGGAACATAAATGAAAAGATTGAAAGAATAAGAATGGAAACATTTGAAAAAATCAATACAAAAATAAATTTAGCAAAAGATCAAATAAGGACAGAAGTTCAACAAGAAATTGAAGATATGGTAGTTGAAGGTTTTAATGGTATGAATAAGAAAATGGAAGAAAAAGAAAAAACATATGAACAACGATTGAAAGAACAAGAAAAGAAAATACAACAAAATACTGACAGATTCATAAATAGACAAGGAATAGACATGACAAACATAAATACACAATTAAATACAGATATAAAATTTTATGCACATAAGCAGACTCACCCTAAATTATTTATTACAAGACTAAGACGATACATAAATAATTTAAATGACCAAGATAATATGAAACAAAACATACAAAATACATTATATGGAGATGCAGAACTTTGGTATCAATTAATAGAAGAGAAATACGTAACGTTTGAAGAATTTGAAAATTTATTTATGAAGCAATATTGGGGAGAATTTATACAGCAAAAAATTAGGACAAGTCTTTTTAATTCAAGATATAATCAAAATTTTGGAATATCCAGAGAAAAGTATATAATGAAAAAATATTATAACGTCAGACATCTAGAGCCAAAATTCAATGAATCAGAAATAGTTAAATTTATAGGAAGACATTTTGAAGATGATGTGTATAATGTAATTGTAACACAAAGAATAGTTACATTAGAAGGTTTGATAGAATATATAAGAATAATAGATGAACATAGAAGTGGATGGAAAAGAAATGGGTATAGAAAAGAATACAACAATCAAAATTACAAAAAAGAACAGGATAGAAGGAGATTTTATAATAGAAAGGATGAATACTATGGAATGGAAGGTGAGAATGAGAAAAATTTTGGACAGGAACAGAGAAAAGAAGATAAAATTGGAAATAGTAAATATAATAACCATAATTATCAAAATTATAGAGAAAACAGAAGATATGAAAACAATTATAATAGTAGAAGAAACGATGACAGACAAGGAAGATTTCAAGATAATATACAAGACAATAGAGAAAAGGTAAATAGAGAAAAAGGAACATATGCAAGGATATCAAATATAAACAATGGAAATACATTAACAGAACAAACACAACAAAGACAAGAGCAAATGCATAACATACAAACGACAGCACAAATACATACACCAAATAATAGTCAGGATTTTTAGATAGAGGGACTTCGGGCACAACTTACCAACATATGAGAGAATTTATAGATTTAAGCAATGAAGATGGAGAATCTGAACATTATGAAAAAAATAATTTACCATTTATAAATATAAAAATCAATAATATTAATTTAAAAGCATTAATAGATACGGGAGCTGAACTTAGCTTATGTAATGAAACAATAATAAAAAGTAACATGAATTTATTTAAAAGAAATTTAATAAATATTTCTAAAATAAAATTAATGGATGTTAAAGGTAAAAGATTTGCGGAAAGTAATAAAGTTTTAAATACAACATTTCAAGTACATAACATAGATTTTACAGGAGAATTTATCATAACTCAGGGTATGAAGTTTGATGTTATATTAGGTGAGGATATTCTAACTAAGTTGAGGGCGAAAATAGATTTAGGGAAACGTACCCTATGTATTAAAGGTAATACAATACCTATAATTGAATTGAATAAAAATGAATATGAATTTAATAATGATAAAATAAATGATAATGGCCAAGAAGCCGAGATAAATGTAGTGGGAAAGTCCACGAAAATTGATTGTTTTAATATTAATAATTCGCCTGAAAATATTCAATTAAAATGTCCTCTAGAATATAAAAAAAATGTAGTACAATTGATTAACAAATATATTTCTTTAGTAAATTATATACCTCGAATAGCAGAAGGTTATGTACATAAATTAAATGTTGATGAAGAAAAATCTTTTAAATGTAAAACATATCCTATTCCGTATAATTATAGAAAACAAGTAAGTTCAGAAATTAAAAAAATGATACATGAAAATATTATTGAACCAGCTAAAACAAATTATATAAATCCATTAGTTATTGTTAAAAAGAAAAATAATGATATAAGATTATGTTTAGATGCTAGAATATTAAATAAAATTACTAAATCACAATATGATTCTCCACAGACAGTAGATACCATGATGTGTAGAATTGGTAAGAATACAATTTTATCAAAACTTGATCTTAAAAATTCATTTTGGTTAATTCCACTTGCGCCAGAGTCCCGAAAATATACAGGTTTTAGTGTAGATGGTCACATATTCCAGTTTAAAGTGGTCCCTTTTGGATTACAATCAGCTTTTTCTGCATTGGTACGTGCTATGCAGATTATTCTTGATAAATACGACAATTTTTGTTTCCATTATATTGACGACATTCTTATTTTTTCTGAAAATATAAAAGATCATATTAATCATTTAGAAATAATATTAAATGCATTAAATAATGTGGGATTAAAGTTAAATATTGAAAAATGTGAATTTTACAAGAATAAAGTTACATATTTAGGTTATAAAATAGGACAAACGGGGATAAGTATAAAAAAATATAAAAATTTAAAAATTAATGATTATCCAGTCCCAAGAAATGTTGTTAGGGAAATTGAGCCAATTACAATAATGTTAGGAAGGCCTCCGGATAGACCATGGGTATCAAATGATTTTAAAAAATTAGTAAAGTTAAGAAAATAAAAAAAAAAATTAACCTTAAAAATTTTTGAATTGAAAAACAATAATAGCGAATGCAGTGTCTAAAATTGCGAATATTTGACATTTATGTGAGTTTGACATATGACATTGACAATATCAAATATCATATCTAGTTTTGTAGATTGGTAAAATTTTCTACAAGTATAAAAATTTCCCAATCTGGGGAGGGATAATGATATGATATCTAGTCGTGTAAAGATTTGAATTAAATATTTGTATTATATTTATTTTATAATAGAAATAGGAGAATAGAAAGTTAAAATAAAATTCAATTGACAGTAAATAAAAATTATAGTAATATAGTATTAAATTTTAATATATACAAGAGTTTGTTATATGATTTTAAATGAAGAGAACATGAAGTTTTATGTAGAACATAGTTTTGTTGTAAATAAGAGTTAATATAAAAGATACAGAACAAATTTTGAAGTTTCTCACAGGATGTGAAAAACATGGTAAAAGAATATAGTAAAAGGTTTGGAAAGTAAATATAATGTATCAAAAATTGTTCTGTGTTGATTAAAGAAATGATATAGAGTTAATTAATTGTAATATAAACACTGTTAAAAATGTTATATATAAAATAGTGAGGTGACATCTAAAATTTTTAATATGGAAAGTAAGCAGATAAAAGGCATATCAAAAGGAAGCTTAGAAAACAAGGATTTAGAACATAATATTAGAAAAGAGGTTTAACTTACCAGAAAGTAAAAATTTTGAAAAAGAAAATATTTGTCAAACAAAATTCATCAAAATAAAGATAGCTGTGTAGGATTTTATGTCAAGAACGTGATAAATAATAATGGATGCCGTTTCTAAAACAGTCACTTGCCAACCGTTGAAAGAGACACATCGTTCCGGCGGCTGAATAATAATAGATCCTGAAAGAAAGAAGAATTTAATAAAAGAAATAAAAAGCTATTAATTAAAATATAATCCAAATTAATTATAAAGGAAATAAAAACATAATAATAAAGAATATTTAAGATAAGAAGATTTTACATACCTGGCGACATTTGAAACTTCAGAAGACAGATCAGTATAAGAAGTAGAAATTTCAAGAAAGAACTTTTCAATTAAATATTGTGAAAATTATAGAAGATTTCTATTGAGCATAACCGGTATATAAAAAGGTAATATTTTGCAAAATATTTTAAAAAAGGGTACCCGGACAAAGAGTCCATAATAATTTTATTTAATTAGAAATTTTAATATAAGAAATTGACAATTGTAAACATATTCTCTGATTTATTTCAATATAACATTTATATAACATTGAAACAAATTGAATTTTATTTTCTAAGTCTTGAAAATTAATAATAAATTTCTATTTTGAACCTACTCCTGAGCAAGAGATCTTAAGGTAAATATAATAAAGTATTAATTTTGATATTAGAATTATAATATCTGGCGCCCAAATAAATAAAAAATTAAATAAAATTTTGATATCATAAAATTATTCTTAAACAGATTTACGAAAATCATTACAGTATATATTGTATATTCTCCTTACTAAGTATTATTATTTATTTTAACTTAACCAAAATATTTAGTAAACTTAATATCATAAAAGTATTTAAAAAAACTAATGCTTATTGAAATAATAACGATATAATTTTATTAGAATAAAATAAATACCTACATAGAATAAATATAATAAAATCCATATAGAGCTATTTTAAAAAACAATACTAAAATTACCTTTTAAAATATCAACTTCGTTTTACGGTCGTAACCAAACGATTTACCTGAATATTTATTACTCCAGTCCTGTAAACAGGCGCGAGTGTATGCGCAAAGGCGAACATGCAGTAGGCAGATTGATACACATTTAAATTAAATAACTCGTAATTAGTACTTACTGAAAAACTGAAATATGTTCATTTAAGTTAGAACCGATGTCACTTCGATTAGGACATACTTCAACAACACATTTACCCATTTACAAATAATTATTGTGTAAACACTAAACCTTTACTGCTCGACTGCTTAAACAATACTGAACGACATTTGACTGTAGGCTCTGGTTAGGCTCTGCGGCGGCTTTACTCTTAGTCCCTGGACGGCAAGTCTATGTGGTCTGTGGTCCAGAACGTCCGACGCATAGCCACGGTAGTCGCTAAACGTTGGTTCTTCCCGACCCAGGGCAAGCACGTCTCCGCGCCCTCCCAGGAAATTCAGCAGCTCTCTGCCTTCGGCGTTTGTCCGTCTGCTGTGCCACAGGCCTTGGCGTTGAAATCGCCAATGGCCAGAACCCGTTCATCGTTAGGTATAATTTCTTCTAGATCGGTGTTTAACAGGTTCCTTCCTGCCGGCTGGTAGCACGAGATGATTGTGACCTTGTCACGTCCCCCCGCACTGACCTCAACAGCGACCGCCTCTAACTCTTGCAAATCTGGCAGATTTTTCTGTACGTGTTCTACGAGTTCGGCGACCCCGCCCCCTCAGGCATTTCTGTCCATCCTGTGAACGGTGTAGCCTGTCATCTTCGTCCTGATTCCTTGTTCCAATTTTGTTTCTTGGACAGCCATCACATCAATTTCATGCCGAGCTAGAATCTCTTCCATCTCGCATTTTGAACTACGAAAGCCATTGACATTCCAGGAGGCTATCCTTAGAAACCGCCCACCTGCCGGGTTCTGTGCAGGCACTTCAGCAGTCACAGGATTTGGCATCTGAGAAAAGAAAGCTTTCATGGCAGAAAACATTTCTTGAATCTGAGTGCCGTTGCCAAGTTATTGACAACTGACACTAGGTCAATTGCGTTGACCTCTCTCGCAGCCGATTTTGTCGACGGCGCAGAGCTGGGGCCTCCTGCTGGCTTCTGCGCAGGCTGGTTTGCCCGCGAGGGGTCAGCTGCCGCAGCGGCGTAGCTGCGCCCCTGGGCGACCCTTCTCGCTGGTCCTCGTTCCTCTTGGTCCTCTCGTTTGGGTGCTGGTCTTCTCGCAAGTTTTTGTTTGGGGCTCTTTTTACACCCCCTGTAGCTCGCTGGATGGCTTCCTCCACAGTTAGCATACTTAGCTGGGTCTTCACGCTTCTTTGGACATTCGCTGGCTCTATGCGGTTCCCCGCACTTCACACAGCGTAGCTGCGCAGTGCAGCGGTTCTGCGCACGTTGCCTCTTCACTCGTACCACCAATGAGCAGCACCTCGTCACTTGCAGTAGTTTATCCTCTTGCTCCCTCGTTGTCTGTACCAGGAAAAGTGGGAGAACCCTCCTGTTCCTTCTCTCCTTCATTCTCTGGACCGAGACGATTTGAACGCCTTGGTCCAGGAGGTCCTCTTTAACCTCGTCAGCCTCTATACATTCCGGTAATCCTCTGAGAACTGCACTGCAAGATCCTCTCCTCTGGCAGTGAGTACTTGTGGTACTCAATGCCTCTCAGCCCCAAAAAGCGGGTCATTTTGCGGTAGTCCTCCACAGAAGAGGGCGTAACCGCGATGCCCTCGCCAATCAGCTTTGCCTTCGAGAAGAAGATCCTCGCGTTTTTCAGCTCTCCGCTGACTTTTGACCAGCTATTCTTTTTATGAATAATAACCGGTGGGATCTTCGTTTGGGTATCATCTGTCTCGTCGTCCTTTCTGGGTACCTTGCCAGCAGTCACCCCGCTAGTGGATGGCTGTTCGTTGTCCTGGCTTTCGGCTTTCCTTTTCTTATTTTCCTGTTTGAATTTGAGTTTGAATTATGAACTGACTCACCCGTGCAGTTCGTCTCCTCCTCGGTCTTTTTTGCTTCCTTAGGGTTGTCTTTTTTCGGCACTGGCGGGTTCGTCTTCTTGGAGCTGGTGGCGGCGCTGCCCTGTGCAGCCTTGCTCACCTTGCTCCTCAACCTACCTGGATCTAGCCTGTCCAATTTCTTAATTCGCTCGGCATGCTGTGCAGCATGCTCCGCCGAAATCTTCGTAATTTCCATTTTGAAGTCGGAGTTCTCCTTCCTCAAGCCATCAATAATCCTTAGTAGCACCTCACTTCCGAATTCTCTAGTAGATTCTCCTTTTTTCCGTCCTCCATAGATCTTGAAATTTCCGTCGAAGAATTTCCCTCGGGCGGCCTACTCATGTCCTCTTCCGTCACCATGCTTTTCATAGTACGTTCCTCCTCGCTTTCGGCCATATTCCCTCGTTGAGAATTCTTTCCTTATTGCCTTAAAAAAGGCAGCGTAGTACAAAACGATTTTCTGCTTCCAACGTGCGTGTAGACTCTTCCGCTGTCGACTTCGTACTGGCCAATTTTCCTTTGTATCACTCTATTCTTTAATCAATTCTATATTTGAATTTGAATTTAAATTTTGAATTAATAGAGTATAGATAAAATCTGGTTTTATTACACATTATTACATTTGTCATTTTGTACATGGTGCACCTAGATGTAAGCATCTGCATGCGCACACTGAAAAGTAGATATAAAAATTTTATAAAAGAAAAATACCTATTTCTAATCAATATAGTAATAGGCCAGTAAAATTAAGTGAAATACACCGTGAATTCGGAACAAATTTGTAACAAGCTGTTTGTTGCGTTGAAATGTCGGGGAGGGGGTATTAAATATGTCAACAAAAGTCCCAAAAAATCCGAGTATCGGAACACACTAAAAAATCGCCCGCCATCTTGAAATTCGCGATATTTTTCGTTTAAAGTCAAATAACTTTATTATCTTAGCCGTTATCAAAAATTATGAAAATAGGAAAATTCGAGAAAGCTTCAAAATCTATAAAATGACGTTTAGAAATTTGTGATAGCTTAAAAATTAAAAGAGTTACAGCTTAAAAATTATAAGATATCAGTTGGAATTTTGTAATTTTTTTCTATAAGAGTTGATTATTCTGTTCTGGTGCCGAGTGAGTCAGGTTGTATGGTAAAAAATTAATATGTGAATAGAGCATGAAAAAATAGTATTGACGTGTCTCAGGATTTTGCTATATAACCTTCAATTTTTTTTATATAGGGTGTTAAAGTTGAAAATTTTTTGTTGAATTTTTTAAATATCCTTTGATTTCAATAAAATTTGGTTGGTTTATATTTTTCATAGGGCGCTATCAACTAGCGATATTAGTTTTTCAAAACTAATCCAGTGGCGTGGGATTACACTTTTTTTTTCTGATAAGAATGCCGATAACTGTGAGCCACTGGATTTTTTCATAAGTTGAAAACCTAATGCAATAATAAAATACTTTAAGGAAACAAAATCTTCATTAACGAAAATTTAAAAACAACTGTGACTTAATTACTATTTTTTTAAATAAATTTTCAAAATGAAGACCATTAACCCCAATGCACTTTCGGGCCCGCAAGGAAATTTCATTTTATATATTCCTTCTTAGTTTATGCACATTTACCCTTAGTTGACGTGAAAAATGTACTATTCGGTCAACTGGTACTTGTTGGTTGTTAATTGATTAATTTTTAGAGTGCATTGAGGTTAATGTAGGTACTTCATTTTGAAAATTTATTGCAAACAGTAGTAATTAAGTCGCTGTTGTTTTTAAATTTTTGTTATTAAAGATTTTGTTTCCTTTGAGTATTTTATTATTATTACATTAGGTTTTCAACTAAGAAATTGTATGAAAAAATGCAGCGGCGCACAGTTATCGGCATTCTTATCAGAAAAAAATGTATTAACGCACGCCACTAGATTAATTTTGAAATACTGTTATCGCCAGTTGATAGCGCCCTATATAAACCAACCTAATTTCATTGATACGACTGTATTTAACCAAAATATATTAAAAAAATTCAACGAAACATTTACAACTTTAACACATTTTATAAAAAAATTAAGGGTTATAATATAGCAAAACGTCAATACTGTTTTTCATGCTCTATTCACATATTAATTTTTTACCATACAACCTGACTCACCCTGTATTTATATATAATAAAAGGCCACATATAATAAAAGGCCACATAAAATAAAAACACATTTTTATTTAAACCACAAAGGTTAATAAAAGTAAAAACAGAAACAAAATATTAAAAGAAATTAATACATTAGATGTCAATCTCTGTTTCGTCTTTTAACAAAGACACAGGTGTTGCATTCGTGCAATATTGCCCAATGCAATGAATGCAACTTGTTGTGCATCTTAAATTGTATTTATTGCAGCTGCATAATTTTGAACAGTTTGTTTTGCAGTTGCAAAAAAAAATATTTAATATAAATTCAGGGGCACACTTTTGTGACATTTTTTCTGGTTCTAGACAAATTTTATTTTTAATCCAACCCCAATTTTCAGGATTGACGTTATTTCCTAGCCATTCTTGAACTTGAAAATACACTCGTTTTATATGAAGTTTGGTTGCGTCAGGAGTCGGAGGTAAAACTTCCAATTCAAAATTATTAAATAGATTTTGGCGGGCAACAAGTTGGGTATATATTTAATGTATCTAAATGAGTTCAAATCTTTACTTTTACGACCTCCATACCAATATAAAATAAATTTCTCACCCAGCCCTACAAGATGTGATATATTTATTAGTATAGGGATTTTTAAAATCTTCCAAATTTGAAATTTCCTTATCATTTTTTAATATAGGAGTTAGTGCTGTTTTTTTTCCCTTCTTATAGAACGCTGACGTGTCGCAGCCTGAAATTGCATGTAAAAATAAAATATTTTTGACCACTGTTTCACCTAATATGAACTGAAGTATAAATTAAAATAATAAAAATTAGTATGCTAATTATAATAAAGACTGATGGTCGAGATGGTAGACTACCTGCCTCTCACCCAAAAGTCCCGGGTTCGAATCCCGGTCGTGGCAATGGAAAATACTGTGAGAGGGATTTTTCCATTATACACGGATATTGGATGTGTGTCCCTTGTCTTTAAATGTGTAGCCCCCTCCCGCACAAGGCTCCTAGAGCCTTCTGGGACAAAGGGGGTCGTAATTACATGTGGTGTATTTATTATTATTTATTATTATTATTAAACATTGTTTTCTAGTGCTAGAGTTTAAATTATCTAATTTAATGCATATAGTACCCAAACTTTAGTCGCCATTATCGCAGTTATTTATTAACCGATTTAAAACTGATTTGTAGCTTGTTTAATGTTCTAAAATTTTTGTATGATTCATTTTTTTAATAAAATCAATGTGAGATTAATTATTCAAGTTAAAGGCTAAAAAGTGCCTAATTTCAAGATGGCGGCCTAATTTTTGAGGGGTTCCGCCACCTGGATTTTTTGGGATTTTTTTCCTGTTAAATAGGACATCTTCCCCTACATATTCCCCCTAAAATTAGCTTGTTACAAATTTGTTCCGAATTAAACGCTAATTTTACTGGAGTATAATACAAGTTCAAGTGACATTATCATTATTTCTATGTATCATCTCTAAAATATTAACATTTCGTAAACATTTAGGTAAAAAAAAATATCAACATCATAATAAAAATTCCGGTGACATTATAATATATTATGGAATGCCCCCCAGTTTTTGCCTAGCCGCCGATTTTCCTGCAAATACTGCAGTAATGCAATATTAATTGACTCAATTCGGTGCTTATTGCAATAACATTCCATAATTATAATTAATAAAATAATGCAGAGTAAGAGTGTTTTTTATTTCCTAATATATTTAAAAGTTATTGAACTGAATATGCTGTCATCAAGTTATTGAAACAATAAGTATTACTTAGCAATAAATTTAGAATTTGAAATAATATATTTCAAAATTAAGAAATAATAAATTTAAGTTTATATTAGATTTATATTAATATTTAATTCATCAATAATTTGGAAAAGAATAATAAATAATAAATTAAACCGCCCTGACTCTTGACATTTTTCCCCGGCCCCGTGAAAGCTGGCCTCCAGCTTTACTAACTGGATATGCTAATAACACCCTGTCAAGGAAATAAGTATAAAAACCAAAAAAAAAAAATATATAAAAAATCTACATAAAACCAAGTCCCTAACTTAAATGATACGTATCTAACCAAAATTCTAACTATTATTATACATTTCCTGACCCGTAGAATTGCAATTCTACAAGAAAAACAAATTCCCAGGATTCCCATAAAAAATTGAGTTACTAACTAATTAACAAGCTATAACTAAACAAAGCAAAAGAAATCTATTTTATTTCCTATTCATAATCGTTTATGTGGGCCACATAGACCAAAGAATAGGAACATAACAATGTTATCTCTAATATACAATACAATTTTATCAGTCTCTACACCGCTTGAGCCAACGACATAAGAATTACTAGACAAGTAATGAAATGGACTCGTCCACGTATTTAGCGTCTCATTGGTTACAAACACGTGGCGCACCAATGAGACGCTGAATACGTTGGACGAGTGCAAACAAATCGGAATCATTACTTGTCTAGTTATTCGTATGTCGTTGGCTTGAGCACACACGAAATCCAGTCTGAGTCCGGCACTGTCCCGTTTTAAGTGTTTCTGGGCGAGGTCGGTACTGTCTTAAGTCCGTAGATGACCTTCACTAGATTACCGATTAGCACAAACGACTACGAGCGTAATGATGGCTACGCTACGAGATTTGAATTTGATGGCTGTCAAATGTCGAGATGAGAAATGAGAAAATGTTCACATTGCGAATTGCGATTGTTCTTGGGTATAGAATAATAATAACTGCTGATAAAAGTGCCTTTAGGTAGAGATTATTATGTGATAAGTGTTCCAGTGTAATGCTGTTTAACCTCACTTTTCGACATGGAATAATTCCCAAACAATGAATTATGTCCATTATATCAGATTTGTTGCAATTAAGTCCTTAACACCTCGTTTGGGGATTTGGCTATCCACAGTTTGCTTGTGCTTGTCGTGAAGTTCTGGCTTTTTCTTGTAGGAATACCTTATTATGTGAGGCCAAGTTTACCAGGGGTGCTCACCACTATACTACCGAGGAAGTGCCTTTTGCCATCTAGTCCATGGGTGTGTGCTCAGGGTACATGAAAAAATGAGAAAATAACCCTTATATCTACCTATCGTTTTGTTGGTAATCCTATCCTACGTTATACGTATATAGATTTTTTTTTTTAATTAATTAATTTATTAAGACTTCTGCTTGCTAGTAAGTAGGCTTTACTAACAACAAAGCGTTTTGTTTTAAATAACAAAGTAATACCTATAAAGTTAAACAACTAATTGGCCAACAATTTATATATTACACTACTCTGTGGCCACGAAACTATTAACAATGTTATTAAGTGGGCTGCCCATAACTCATATTTAAACAAAATACGACCTAATCGTATTATATAATCCGAATCGACACATCTTTTGTGCGATTATACACCCTTGAACTATTTAGAGAAAAGTTTCGGATAACAAATAAACAAATTAAAATTTGTTTTAGTTCCATTGTTAAGAACTTAATACAGGGTCGTCACCCTTGTTCCCTTGAAGTGTTCAACCCCATTTAAAAAATAATGTGTTTTTAAGCACCCTTTTAAGAATTAATCCAATTATGACATCCATATTTTAAAAAGAAAATTATCTAACTGTTTAGATTCCTCATATGCTAAGTGATTCCCTTGGTAAAAAAAAAAATACAAAATTTTTATCCCCTGCAGTTAGTTTACCAAAATTTTGACTTTTATAATGATAATTATCTAAGCCATCTCTGTTAAATAGGAGCTTTAATATATTAGTTGTAAGTAAAAACCGAGGTATAAATTAAATATTTCTCACTGCGAAAAGTGAAAAGAAAATAACATAGAAAAGCCCTTATGGGCTTGACCAACTTGATTGGAAGCTCGTTAAAAATATGATTTGGTGCATATTCAATGACGTCAACATAGATATCCTAATATGTAACTGGCCGAAAAGGGAAGAAAATTGTTTATATATATCGGATGCTCCAATCTTTCATAAGGAATTACAAAACCCTCAAACAGATAGTGGGGAGCAGGGACATAATTATGGAAGCTCCTAGTTCCAGGAGGGGTGTACGACCGGAAGCTTTGGGAGACCAGATGATGGAACCGGACGAATGGACATTTCTCGAGAATAATATTTTTTATTATTCTAAAGGTCTAATTAGGCTAAATTCTCCAGTACCCAGGAACATGTACGTAATGGTGGAGAATAAAAACCATAGAAAAATCAAAGTTTTAAGGGGTTCATCGGTTGGGTACTTCGTCCTACCGGAAAGTGATCTAATGGATGAAAGTATTGTTTATACATGGAGGAAACAGAGGATATGGTCACAGCGGAAGATCACCAATTAGACCATTCGTGGACAGTCGAGGGAGAGAACAACTTGCAAATTTGTTACAGGAATACCGAGATGTTCAAGTCCACACGTCATATGGGCCTAACCACACTAACCAAACATAAAATAGATGTTGGTGACGCTGCACCTATAAAATGTCGCCTCTATAGGGTTTCCCAAAAGGAAAGACAGCTTATAGACGAGCAGATCAGGAAAATGTTAGAGAGCAATGTAATAAGGCCCTGTCACTCACCCTGGGCCAGCCCGGTGGTCCTCGTTAAGAAAAAGGATGGGTCTACAAGATTTTGTGTCGATTATAGAAAACTTAATAATGTTACCAGAAAGTCTACTTATGCCATCCCGAATATCGACGATATTCTAACATACTTAGGGGATTCTAAATACTTCACCACCTTGGACATGTTTAGCGGTTATTGGCAGGTAGAGATTGAGGAAGAATCCAAGCAGTACACAGCATTCATTGCACAGGGCCATGGTTTATACGAATTTAATGTCCTTAGTTTTGGTCTCTGCAATGCTCCCGCTACATTCCAGCACTTGGCAGACCAGGTATTCGACGGCATGAAGTGGAGAGATGTCCTCATATATCTGGACGATATCGTTGTCTTCTCACGAATATGGGAGGAACACCTAGAAAAATTAGAGAGGGTTTCTAAACGTTTACGGGAGGCAGGGCTCACACTTAAACCCAACAAATGCATATACGCAAAACAGGAGGTAAAGTTACTGGGCCATGTTGTGAGCAAAGAGGGTATCGCTCCAGATGAGAAAAAGCTGAGGGCCATTAGAGATTTTCCCGAACCCAAAACCGTTAAACATGTACAAAGCTTTGTGGGTTTGTGTAACTATTATAGAAAATTTGTAAAAGATTTCTCTATAATCGCGAGACCGTTGCATATGGAAACTGGTTTTGTGTGGGGGTTCGAACAGAGGAAATCTTTCGAAGTTCTCAAGGAAAAACTAACAACGGCACCAGTTCTACAGCACTTCAACCCGAATAAGGGCTGCGAGTTGCGAGTAGATGCATGTACGGTAGGCATAGGTGCGATTTTGTTACAAGAGGGGGAGGATGGTCAGCCCCACCCGGTGGCCTACGTTAGTAGGAGTCTCTCAAACGCCGAGAAAAATTATACCATAACAGAACTGGAGGGGTTGGCGGCCATTTGGTCGTTAGGTTACCTAAGACACCTGATCTATGGCAGACCAGTCAAAATAGTAAGTGACCACCATGCATTGTGCTGGATCAGGTCACTGAAGGACCCAACAGGCAGACTGGCAAGGTGGTCTCTGCGACTATGTGAGTTTGACTACACCATTGTACACAAAAATGGTGCGGCACACGCGGTTGCCGACTGCCTTTCCCGAAACCCAGTTCTAACGGCAGCAGAAAATATGGAAAATGTTGACGATATAGACGATATACCCACCTTTATACTTGTAGAAAATAATAACGCAGGGAGACGCATCGAACCTGATTTTCATGTGTCAAGGGAGGCATAGTTTTTTAATAAAGAAAATGACATAATTTAATGTTTTTTGAAGTTAGTATTGTTTTATGAGTGTAACGCCATTTTTATAACTTATTTGAATAAAAGGAAGTTCTTATTTCAAATATACAATCTTGTTTACGATCCAGGAATTTATTGATAGCAAATTGTATAATTCACATTTTGGTGCCGAAACCAGGGAAGATTTGTATTTTAGAGTGAAGAAAAGTTAACTGAACTGTTAAATCGATATAGAAATGGACTTAACGCTAAGAAAAACGTGCCGTGCGCAGTTGACAAAACTAATTAATCATTCTAATGATCTATTAAATGCTTCAGTAATAGACAAAAATGAAGTAAGAGTATTAATTGCACGAATTAAAGCCGCTGATACAAAACTGAAAAGTATAAACGAAAAAGTATTGCCGACTGTGGGTGAAGAGCATTTGGAAAATGAGTGTAACAAGGTGCTGGAGTACGAGGATGAAGCAACAGCCTCCGTAGCGCGCCTTGAAACCTGGTTAATAACGTCAGAGAGGCTGTCAAGTCCGTCAGGTTTAAACCCTATCACACAGGTACCCACATCACAACATAAAAGGTCGGTGAGATTACCTAAACTGGACTTATTGAAATTCAATGGTGACTTAAAAGCATGGACACCATTTTGGGAGCAGTATCGCACATCTATTCACGAAAATAATGAATTGGACGATCAAGATAAGTTCAATTACTTGCAAAACTTATTGACCGGGAAGGCTGCTTTAACGATAAGTGGCTTAACGCCTAGTCAAGCATGTTACGAAGACGCCATCAAAATGCTGAAGGAAGAATATGGCAAAAACGAACGTATTGTTGATGAATATTTACAACAGTTAATGTTTCTAACGCCGATTAAAAATCGCAATGATGCTGTATCCTTAAGAAAATTATTTAATTTAACGTCGTCTACAATTAGATCGCTTTCTGCACTAGGTGTACCTGCAATTCAGTATAGTATGATGGTCAAGTCGATTATTTTTAAAACAATTCCGTATATTATGCGTGTAGAATTTAATAAATGTAATAAAAAAGAGACAATTTTAACAGAAGCTGAAGAGGGATTGGAATCGCCCTCATCAGCTGAATCTCCAAACAGCGGTTTTACTTATGAAGGTCAAATAAATAAATTGTTGGACTTTATAAAGTTAGAATGTGAATCCTTAGAGCAGGCACAAAGTGTCTCCTCAAATGTTGATAATGAGAATAATACAAGGCCTAACGAAACGAAAAGAGTGTTTTCGAAATATAAAGACAATGCTTCTACCGCAGCTGGTTTATTAACAAGTGTGAATGAACATTGTTTGTTTTGTAAATCTCCATCGCACAAAACAATAGATTGTAATAGTTCACAGACTTTGTTACAACGTAAAGACATTTTAAAGCAAAATTCGCGCTGCTTTCGGTGTACCGGTAAAAACCACAATTCTAGATTTTGTAAAACAAAAGACTTAAAGTGCGTAAAATGTAATGGGAAACATGTTAAGATTATGTGCGATCCAGACTATGTTCGTGATAAACAATCGCAAAATTCGCAAGTCGTTAATGTACCGCAACAAAGTGTAAACCTTTTTAATAACAATAAACTGAACACTGTTTACCTTCAAACTGCGCTAGGTTACGTAATTACTAATCAAAATCGAGTTCTTATACGGATGGTACTTGACGGAGGTAGCCAACTAACGTTTATAAAAGAATGTGTTTCCAGAAGTTTAAATTTGCCAGTCATAGGAACTCATAAAATTTCAATAACGCATTTTGGTAGCACTAAACAGGCTCCAGCAAGGCTTTGTAATAAGGTGTCGATAAATCTATCTGGTCAATATGGTAAAGATGTTACAGAAATACTTGCTGTCGAGGTTCCAGAAATCTGTTTCGATTCCTTAAGTCTACCACCGGTTAATGACTATAGAATACAAAATTATCAGTTGGCTGATGTAAAATTACACAATGACCCAATTCAAGGAATTTCTTTACTTATTGGTGCTGATAATTATTGGAAAGTTGTTACGGGCGAGTATAAGAAGATTTCAGAAAATTTAACAGCAGTTAACACGAAATTGGGTTGGACTATCCATGGACAAGATGAAAGTTCTAACGTAAATTTAACGATGTCCACAGCACTGAATGTTCACATCCAAGAAGAAAATCTAGATTTGAGAAACTTCTGGAGTTTAGAAAAAATTGGCATTGACAAAACCGAAGATGTACAACAAAAATTAACGGAAGAATTTATTAACGAAAAAATAAAATATAATGGAGAAAGATATGAAGTTCAACTACCGTGGAAGCACGAAAATATTAATTTAGAGAGTAATTATACTGGAGCCTTGTGTAGATTAAAGAGATTAACGAACAAATTAATACAAAATTCCAAATTTGAAGAATACGATAAAGCAGTGCGACAGTACTTAGATACTGATTGTGCAGAGAGTCCTCCTAATAACGACAGCGAAGGTAAAAAATATTTTATGCCTCACAAGCCAGTTTATAGAGATGACAAAGCAACCACCAGACTGCGTGTTGTGTTTGATGCGTCAGCGCACGAAGCAGGTTTTCCATCGCTCAATGAACAGCTGTATGCAGGAGAAAACTTGGTTCCTCAGTTATTGGGGGTTTTGCTGAACTTTCGAATTGGGAAAATTTGATTAACGGCAGATATAGAAAAGGCTTTTCTGCAAATCGGGTTGAGTGAAAACGAACGAAATTCGCATATGTTTCTATGGTATGCAGCACCTATAAATAAAAACAACGCACTTCCAGAAATCAAAGAATATCGTATGAAACGAGTAACCTTTGGAGTCACCTGTAGTCCCTTTTTGTTGGCAGCTACTCTAAAGAAACATTTAATTGAACAATCACCTAGTTTTGTGAATACTACTGACATTTTGAAGAAATCTTTCTATGTTGACGATTTGATCGTTTCGCTGCAGTCTGAAGATCATGCAAGGCAATTTTATAATGAAACTATTGAAATATTAAATAAAGCAAACATGAATATTAGAAAGTGGTGTTCTAATGATGAAAAATTAAGGCAGTATTTTAATTGTCACACTAATGAAGTTAAGGCTCTAGGATTAAAATGGATTTTAGTTACTGATGAACTGACTGTGGATCTAAGTTCTATACTGATAAATATCAATGGACCTATAACAAAACGACAAGTTTTAAGAACTATCTCTAGTATTCTTGATCCCTTAGGGATTCTTGGACCTTTTGTTATAAAATCTAAAATTTTGATGCAGGATATTTGGAAATTAAATATTAACTGGGACAATGAATTGTCAAGTGATATAGTTAAGGATTGGAAAACTTGGTGTTCAGAATTATCGATATTAAGCGAATTAACAATCCCAAGATGTATTTTTGGAAATCATGAAAAATGTGAGCTACACATATATTCTGACGCAAGTCAAAAGGCATTTGGATCTGTTGCCTATGTAAGAATTATTCAAGAAGGTGCATGTAGTACAAATATATTAATGGCTAAAAATAGTCACTCCAATTAATAAAGATGGTAAAAAGGATTTAAGGTTACCTAAACTGGAGCTTACCGCTGCGCTCTGTGCTGCAAGGCTGCAGTTTTATATCCTTGCAAAATTATCGATTACGTTTGATAGAATACAATTTTGGGCCGATTCAAAAATAGCTTTATATTGGATCAGAGGTGAAGCTACAAAATGGAAACCGTATGTATCCAGCCGAGTAAACGAAATACAAGATCTGTCAAAGGGAACTTGGAGGCATTGTCCAGGAATAGAAAATCCGGCTGACTTATTAACAAGGGGTATTAAATCTAAAATGTTAGTTGAATCAAAATTGTGGAAAAACTATCTAAAGAATATTAGTTCTAAAACGATAAAAGTTGGAGATATTGTCCTGCTACACGATCAAAATCGACCAAGGCTCCTATGGAAAGTAGTACGAGTGACCAAAACGTTTCCAGGATGTGATGGAAGAACAAGAGCCTGTGAAGTCGAAAGCGAAGGCTTGAAGTTGCGACGCCCTGTTCAACTTCTTTATCCCTTAGAAATTGAATCATTTGCCGGCCCGGAGGATGTAGAAAATAATAACGCAGGGAGACGCATCGAACCTGATTTTCATGTGTCAAGAGAGGCATAGTTTTTTAATAAAGAAAATGACATAATTTAATGTTTTTTGAAGTTAGTATTGTTTTATGAATGTAACGCCATTTTTATAACTTATTTGAATAAAAGGAAGTTCTTATTTCATCTAAATATACAATCTTGTTTACGATCCAGGAATTTATTGATAGCAAATTGTATAATTCACAATACTCTTGCCTGAAGATATTGCTAAGGAACAGCAAGCAGATCCTTCTTTGAAAATGTTGATAGCTGCCTTCCAAAACCCTCAGGATTTTCCCATTGGGGTTGCTAAGCGAGCCAAGAATTTCCGATTCGTGGATGGTGTCCTGTATAAGGTAAACCCATTGCCAGAGGGACCAGACAAGTTGCTGGTAATACCTGCACATCTGCGAGAGGAAATTCTGTATTCTCACTACTTGGAGCCACTCGCTGGCCATCTGTGGTTGTTTAAAACATTATTTAAAATTAAAGAAAGATATTTTTGGGAAAGTCTACAGAAGGATGTAGAAAGATTTGTAAGGGGTTGTGAAGACTGCCAGGCCCGGAAGGGGCAACAGAATAAAAAACCTGTCGGACTCCTACAACCGATTGAAGTTGGAACTCCCTTTGAGCGTATGGGGATATTTCGACGTAGTCGGAGTGGAAAAACGATGATCATAGTCGCCACCGACTATGCTACCCCGTGGGTAGAGAAGGAGGCCTTGTCCTCAGGTCAGGCCAAGCCCGTGGCAAAGTTTATCTTGGAGAAGATAATTACACGCCACGGGTCCCCAAGGTATATCCTAAGCGATCAAGGGAAAACCTTTCATTCTAATCTTGTCCGTGAGCTATTGAAATGCATGGGGACGTGTAACCAGTACACAACGGCATACCATCCCAGTTGCAATGGATTGACCGAGAGGTTTAACAAAACGTTGGCAAACATGTTATCCATGTACGTACACCAATGAACAACAAACTGACTGGGATGAATATCTCTCCCTGGTGACGTTCGCATATAACACAGCACGGCAAGACACAACCCAGTTCTCCCCTTTCATGCTGGTTTACGGCAGAGAGGCCATACAGCCCACAGAGGCTAATTTGCACGAGGTATGCAAATCTCCCGATGCCTGCGCGATAAGGGAACGAGCACTGGCCGTTAGAAGTCTGGCAGTAGAAAACATTAAGAAAAGACAAGGTAAGGATAAAAAACGCTATGATTCCAAACATCGCTACTTGGAGTTCAAGAAAGGGGATCAGGTAAAGGTGTTTACACCGGTTCGTAAGGTGGGAAGGAGCGAGAAGTTACTACTTCGCTGGTTTGGGCCGTACTATATTGTGGAAAAGAATAATAAATAATTAATTAAACCACCCTGACTCTTGACAAGCGGAGTACAGATACATTGCTCTTACATTTAAGATGGTTTCACTGTATAAAAGTTTAGACGAGTATAATTTGTCCTTGTGATATATTATCTTAAGAATATAATTCTGAATAAACTGTAGAGGTTCCAAAGCTTTGTCATATATACCACCCCGTATAGTTATACCGTACTTTAATAGAGATTTGACTAAGGATTGATATATACTAATGAGCAGTATTAAACATATTTCGGATTAAATAAAATTTGTGGATTAATACTCTTATTTTTTTTGTTAAATCTGAGATATGATACGTCCACTTTAAATTTTTGTCAATATATATCCCTAGATATTTGGTGTATTCTACGGAAGCGCAGAGCTGCCATAGTTTTTCTGAAACATATTTTTTCCTTAATTTACAGAAAATCTGTAAATTTACAGAAAAACTGTAAATTTACAGTTTATCAAAAAGAAATTGAAAAACACGCCGGCGCAGGGTGCACCAGGCCCGGAGCAGGACGGTGCGCTTGTCTCGACCGACAGGGAATCTTCCCCGCAGTATTATCATTGCATAATGACTTAACTCTTCCAGACGAAGTGCTGGAAATAATAGGAGAGGATCCTGACGCACCCACAAGTTCTGGCTATATGTTACACGAGGCACTCGTATCGAGATGGAAATATATTCTCAACAATGTTCTATCCAAGGAGGAACGTGAAAATCTGGTCGGAAAGCAGAGAATTCCGGACAATTGTAAGAATTTGACACCCCCCTGAGGTGAACCCCGAACTAAAAATGATTATGCCTTCTTTGTATTCCGTGAAGGGCGCTTCTCATTCCAGCTATCAGGCACAGCTAGGTAAGGGAATTTCAGCATTAGGGCAATGAATGTCCTCCTAGAGGAGGGAGAAAACATCCCGATATTTCCCCAACCAGGCGCCATTTGATAGGCCCCTTGTTAAGTAAACAGGTTGAAACCCTTATCGACAAAACTTCCCCAGGTGATGTACTTTTCGGCCCCGAGTTAGCTGAACAAATAAAAGCCGCAAAATCACTGGAAAAAGTGGGCAAAGAATTACGGCCTTCTCCAGCGCCCGCTTATACTCCACTTCCACACTCTCAGAAAAAAATGGGGGGAGCAGCCACTAGAGTGCAGCCAGGCCCCAGCACAAGCCGAAAACCTAATACTTTAAACAGGTATCGCCCGGCCCACCTGAAGAGGGACGTGAGGCCATACAAGGGGCGCACCTCCAGGGACACGGACAAATACCGACGGAGACGTTAGGAGGTAAGTTTTGCCGGCAGACTACAATATTTTCTTGAAGTCTGGAAAATAGTAACCTCTAATACAACAATTTTGGCGTGGATAAGGGGTTTTACAATCCCATTTAAATTTAAACCTTACCACCAGAAACTATCGCAAGCAGAATGCATCCACATGCATTCTGCAGTGCAAGACCATTAAAAAATGTTCTAGTGGCCGCGACCAGTTTACCTCTCCAATATTCCTTACAAATAAGTCAAATGGCAAAATACGATTTATATTAAATCTTAAACGGCTAAACACATTTGTACAATCGTTCCATTTTAAAATGGACGATCATATGACGGCCACCAAGTTTATAGAACACGGCGCGTTTATGACATCCATCGATCCCAAAGACGCCTATTGATCCAAATTGTAGGAAGTATCTAAGGTTTCAATTTTGCAATCAGTTATACGAATTTACGCGTTTCCCGTTTGGCCTGTCCGTAGCTCCTTTTTGTATCACAAAATTAATAAAGACAATTATTAGCCACTTACGTACGGCTTTTATTTGTTCACCTAACTCGGGGCCGAAAAGTAGATCACCTGGGGAAGTTTTGTCGATAAGGGTTTTAACCTGCTTACTTAACAATTAAGGGGCCTATCAAGAGGCGCCTGGTTCGGGAAATATCATTAAAGAGATGGCACAGGATGCGACTCGAGTCTGGCAGGTGGGACAGTATCCCGTCCTTTATTGGTCTGGAGATGATTCCTCCCTCCTCTAGGAGGACATTTATTGCCCTACCTAATGCTGAAATTCGCTTACCTAGCTGTGCTTGATAGCTGGAATGAGAAGCGTCCTTCATGGAATACAAAGAAGGCATAATCATTTTTAGTTCGGAGTTCACCTCAGGGGGTGTCGAATTCTTACAATTGTCCGGAAGACTCTGCTTTCCGTCCAGCTTTTCACGTTCTTCCTTAGATAGACCGTTGTTGAGAATATATTTCCATCTCGATACGAGTGCCTCGTGTAACATATAGCCAGAACTTGTGGGTGCGTCAGGATCCTCTCCTATTATTTCCAGCACTTCGTCTGGAAGAGTTAAGTCATTATGCAATGATAATACTGCGGGGAAGATTCCCTGTCGGTCGAGACAAGCGCACCGTCCTGCTTCGGGCCTGGTGCACCCTGCGCCGGCGTGTTTTTCAATTTCTTTTTGATAAACTGTAAATTTACAGTTTTTCTGTAAATTTACAGATTTTCTGTAAATTCACAGGTACCTATTAATTTTTTTATTGCAGATACGGGTGATTATAAAAAATATTAACAAACTTTTAAACCATACAGGATATTACACAATATTAATGTTCACAAGGCACTTTTAATGCGGTAAATTATCGTAAAAATTATGGCAATCTTTTGACAATACACATTTAATTTCTTGCAGCTGTTGCCATTCTTTTGGCCTTAATTTTTAGTCTATCTTGATGCAAAGATTTATAGTTGACAATTTTTGGGTATTTTAAAGATCTGACTGGGAGAGGTTTTAGATCTTCATCAAGTCTACTTTATGTTCGATAATTTTTTTTTTGAAAATTGTACTTTAAATGTATTAAATCAATTACATTTGCGTCACTGACTTTCTTGCCTGGACGTATGGAATTATAGATCCACGTTTCTTGATCAGCATAATTTTTAAAGAAATCGTGGGTTATGTAAATGGCCTCCAAAGGGAATGGTTTTATTCTTGCTTCCTTGGTGAGTTTTACGTAGTCGCTAGGTAATTCTATTATCCTATTATTTAGTTTTCGTTCAATCATGGAGTGGACAGCGTCACACTCCATTTGAGTATGACCCCTTTCGAGGAATTTTTGCTCAATGGTGACTTGGTTTTGTATCGCATAATTTAGCAGGGCATTGGAAAGGATGTTGTTTCTATTCTGATAACAACATCCATCAGAGTAGAAGATTATGGGAATTGGTTTAGTGCATTTCTCTTTAATATAATCGATGATAAAGCTTGCAAAACTTTGCATTACTCGACAGCCTATTTTCAAAAGAGTTTCACATATCAGGCAGCAAAGATATATAACCAAGTACCAAATGACCATAAAAATTTGGCATATGTTAGCTTCAAATATAATATTATTAAGAGAATAAAGTCTGGAAGCTTTAAGATTGTATTCTAGTTCCTTTATATGTCTAACAGAGATTTAAGATGTTGATTATGTTTGTTTTATACTTATGTTATTTACTTATGCTGACTATTTATCTTTTATTTTTTTTATATATTGTTAGTGACTTTATCTGATGTTTTTTATACATTTAATGTCTATATCTTATCGAATTTTATCCAATTTACTGTACCTGTTATTGTGTAGTTGGTCTGGGTGAAAACCAAATTAAATTTGATCCCAGCACCTTTCTATGTAGAAAAATGTTTATATTATTTTTCATGCATAAATAAACGGATTTATTATTATATTTTATTATTAAATCACCCTCAGATTCGTTCCACCAATAATATTTGCAAGCATGTGTGGCCAAGTCATAAATAGTAAAATTGTGTACGCTTAATTTAGTTTTATAGGATATTTTACTTGCGTTAATAACTGGACATATCTTGACAGCCTGCATATCCATGCAAAATGCGTAGACCAGATCCCTCAATTGCCAATTATTTTATCAATTTCTTTTTCTTTCCTAGCCCTGTCCTTTTTTTTAATGCACTTGATACACCTCATCATTAACGTTTTTAGTGTCATAACCGCAACATGTTCACAATACTTTTTGTACTGTATACAGTTCCTGTTTGGTTTGAAAAAATTGTTCCAAATATAATTTAGTTGTCTCTTTCTTGCAGTAGTGGGAAGGCATTTTGGGTAAGTCATCAAAAAATGTTCTCAAATACTTTCGCTTCCTATCATTAACTTTATGAGCCTTTGTAGCGGAACTTGCTATAGTATCTTTTACCTACATGTTAATGTTAATCTTTGTTATTTAGTATTTTTAACGTTTCTGTAATAACCAAAAAAGTTGAGGTGGTTGACAGAACTATAACCTTAAAATTAGACAATTGTTGACAAACCACATAACCTGAGATTCTATTTTCTGATTTAACAAATTCCCTAACATGATCCGTAGATTCTTGGATCTGATAGGTTGAGCGAAGGAAGTCAAATAACAAGAAGGCCTGGAGAAGAAACAAAATTGAAGTATCAAGGCAACGAAGAATAATTAATATCAGATATCAGAATAGATACACGAAAAAAGAACTTATATTTGTATATATAAATTTTATAATTGTCGAAAATTTATTATTATATTTTATATAAAAAATAAACATTTAAAAAGTATGACTTATTTACAGTTATAATATGGCAATATAATAAGAAAGACCCTGCCCATAATTGGTGACCCCGACGTGATCCTGAGAATTATTTCAAGACTTTGGATCTTCAAATTCCAAGGTGAAAATTGTCCAGAATCTGAAGATAGGAATCTTGGAGTTGGGTGAAAATTATTCAGAATCCGAAGATCAGTCGTCAAATTCCCAAGAAATTGAACCTTAACATTGATTTCTTTCGCTTGTCTATCAGATCTTGGAATCAGGTGAGACGTTAGTTGTTAAATCTTGGATCTCAGGTTGTTTAATATATTTTAAGGTCATAACTTTCCGATTTAAATCATTTTTTTAATTAAAAGATGTCTATTGAAGGAAATGAAATAAATAATATTCAACATGTTAAATTACCTCAATTTTGGGTTAATAAACCAGAATTATGGTTCACTCAAGTTGAAAGTCAGTTTTTTATTCATAAGGTTCTTTCTGATAAAGCTAAATACCATCTTACAGTAGCTAATTTACCAATAGAAATTTTTACTAACAATGTAATTAATAATCCTCCGGAAGTTGATTTATATGAAAATCTTAAAAAAAATATTATAAACAGACTTACTTTATCAGAGGAATCGAGGTTAGAAAAATTACTTTCCAATTCAGAATTAGGAGATCGAAAACCATCTAATTTTTATAGAGAATTATTGCAAGTTTGTGGAGATGCAACTGTAGACAAAAATCTTTTAATTAAATCATGGCGTCGACGTTTACCACAGATGACTGATATAGCTTTATAACTACATCTGGAAAAAATGATATAGCTGAATTATTGATTTTAGCAAATAAAGTTTGGGAATCCCAAAATATAAATAATTTAAATACTATTACTGAAGTTCGAACTGGCAGTTTATCTCGTATAATGTCAGAATTTTCAGTCAATTGTCAAAATATATTTAAAAATATCTCAGATAGTCAGAATAGTTTAAGAAAAGAAGTTGCTATTTTAAGAGAGGAAGTTATTATCATCGAAAGTATAAAAAAATGCTTTTAAATGTTCTGGAAAAAATTGTTTATTAAATGACGAATTTATTAGAAACAAATAAAAAAACTAGTAAGTTTCTCAACCGTAAAAAACTTAAATAAAACACTTGATATTATATCATCTACTAAACGTTTATTTATTTTTGATCGAAAAAATCATTTAAATTTTTTAATAGATAGTGGAGCAAACGTTAGTGTTTTACCAAAAACCAAATATAAGACGGACAAAAAAGAAGATTATTTTCTTACATCTGCAAATGGTGGTCAAATTTCTACATTTGGAAAAAAAATTATTAATGTAGATTTAGGTCTCAGAACAAATTTTCCTTTTCTTTTCATTGTTGCAGATGTAAATAAGCCAATTATAGGCGCTGACTTTTTGTCCCATTTTGGAATTTTATTAGATTTTAAAAATAAGAAATTAATAGATGACAATACAAATTTAGAAACTCAAGGTAAGATACTTAAGGTAGATGATATAACGAACATACCAAAACTTTTTGCGGTTGAGAATTAATATACAGAACTTTTTAAAAAATACCCTAACATTTTTTCCTCCCCAAATTTTAAAATAATTCCTAAACATGATGTGAAACATTATATTGTTACAGAAGGCCATTTGCATTATGCGAAACCTCGGCGACTAGATCCTAAAAAATATAAAATTGCCAAAAAAGTATTCGACGACATGATAGAATTGGGAATCTGTCGTCCGTCGGATTCTAGGGTGACAAGCCCACTAGCATGGTTCCTAAAGGAAATTCTGGAGACTGGCGTCCTTGTGGAGATTACAGAGAGCTCAACAAGGTCACCATACAAGAAAGATATCCTTTACCTCTTATATCTGATTTTCATCTTAAAATTCATGGTTGCAAAATTTTTAGCAAAGTTGATTTAGTTAGAGCTTATCATATCATTCCGGTAGCTGAAGAACATGTTTTTAAAACTGCTATTACTACACCTTTTGGTGCTTAATTTTTGCGTTTAACTTTTGGTTTAAGAAATGCAGGTAATAGTTTTCAAAGATTTATCAATCAAGTCACTAAAGGCTTAGATTTTACCTTTGTGTATCTGGATATTTTAATAGCTAGTAAAGATGAATCAGAGCATATTCAACATCTAGAACTATTATTCGAAAGGTTAAATTCATATGGCATTAACGTCAAACATACGAAATGTGTGTTTGGGGTTAATATTTTTGGGTTTTAAAATATGTTCAGAAGGAATTCTTCCTTCAGAAGAAAACGTAAAAACAATTATTGATTCTAAATTACCAACTGCTGTAAAGCAAATACAAAGATCCATTAATTTTTATCACCGTTTTAAAGCACGTTTTGCTGATATTTTAAATCCATTACACGAATTAATTAATCAATTGAACAAAGACAAAATTAAAGTTATTGAACATTGGTCAAAACTTCAAGAAGATAGTTTTTATAAAGCAAAACAAGCGCTTGTTAGAGCTTCTTTACTAGCTCACCCAGTTGAGGGGGCACGGTTATATCTTACGACTGATGCTAGCAATAATTGTGTCGGCGCAGTCTTGGTACAACAAGAAAATGGCATCAAACGACCATTAGCTTTTTTCTCAAGGAAATTATCAAAGTCAGAATTAAATTATTCTGTTTTTGATAAAGAATTATTTGCAATTTACGCCTCAGTGCGGCATTTTAAGCATATGTTAGAAGGAACAACTTCCGATATTTTTACGGACCACAAACCAATAGAAAAAGCTATCCTTTCGAAATCAGAAAAATCACCTAGGCAATTCCGATACATAGAATATATATTACAATTTACTAGTAATATTTTTTTATGTTGGTAGTAAAAATGTTGTAGTTGCTGATTTTCTGTCAAGAATAACTGACAACAATATTTCTGTTTTAGAGGTTAAAGATTTTAATTTAGAAAAGATAAGTCAATGTCAACAAACAGACGAAACTTTAATGCATTTAATTGAAACACAAAATTCTGAAAAGCCAACCTTGAAATGTAGATTGACATTTATAAAATTTGATAATCATAATATAAGTATTTGGTGTGAAACCTCATTATCAACCCATATATTCCTGAAACATTACGATATCATGTGTTTACAAAAATGCATAATATCGCTCATCCAGGTAATAAAGCAACTGAAAAATTAATAAACAGTATATTTTTTTGGCCTAGAATGAATAAAGAAATTAATGTATGGACAAAACAATGTTTGTCTTGTCAGAAAGCCAAGGTTTTAAAACACACCAAATCACCTATAGGAACTTTCGAAGTTCCTAGAGGTCGTTTTGAACATATACACATATACATTTTGAACATATATACATAGATCTAGTAGGACAGTCTCTCATGGTAAAAATTATTTATTAACTAACCATTATCGATAGAGCCATTAGGTTGATAGAAATTTATCCTTTAAGTAATATTTCAACTGATACTATTATAAATAATAAATACACCACATGTAATTACGACCCCCTTTATCCCAGAAGGCTGAGCCTTGTGCGGGAGGGGGCTACACATTTAAAGACAAGGGACACACATCCAATATTCGTGTATAATGGAAAAATCCCTCTCACAGTATTTTCCATTGCCACGACCGGGATTCGAACCCGGGACTTTTGGGTGAGAGGCAGGTACTCTACCATCTCGACCATCAGTCATATTATAATTACAAAAACGAAGTGAATACGTGTCAAGATTCGGTGTTCCTTGTAGAATAGCACATGATCAAGGAAGACAATTTGAGTCACACTTATTCAGGGAATTCGCCCGAAGATTGGGTTTTCAAAATTTGTATACCACAACATATCACCCGTCAAGTAACGGGATGGTGGAAAGAATGCATAGAACTTTAAAATCAGCTTTGATAGTCAAATTAAATAATAATAAAAATTGAATAGATGAATTTCCTTTAATTTTGTTAGGACTCAGATCTGCTTTTAAGGGAGATTTAAAATGCGCTTCAGCAGAGCTAATTTATGGTCAACCATTGCGTTTACCAGGAGAATTTTTTGCTGGCATTGATAATTATGTAGATACACATACAATTTTAACTAGATTACGAGAATCTTTTCATAATATTCGACCAGAACCGGTTAAAAGACATGGTTCTAAAAAATATTTGTTTCTCCTGAATTAAAAACAGCAGAATTCGTTTTTGTAAAAACACCAGGAGTTAAATCTGCTTTAACACCTCCATATGAGGGTCCTTTTAAAGTCATTCGAAGAACTGAAACTTTTCACACTCTTAAGAGAGAACAAAGAAGTAATAGTTAACATTGATAGGCTAAAACCAGTTTTTTCCGTTTTTGAACCAAACGACATTACTTGTTTTCCTGAACAAAAAGTTAAAAAAGTCTCTTTCGACTTGAATCCTGTTATTTATCTTATTTGATTTTTTTTTTTAAGGGGGAAGGTTTGTAGCTGAACTTGCTATAGTATCTTTTACCTACATGTTAATGTTAATCTTTGTTATTTAGTATTTTTAACGTTTCTGTAATAACCAAAAAAGTTGCTGTGGTTGACAGAACTATAACCTTAAAATTGTTGACAAACCACATAACCTGAGATTCTATAATTGTCGACAATTTATTATTATATTTTAATATCAAAAATAAACATTTAAAAAGTATGACTTATTTACAGTTATAATATGGCAAAATAATAAGAAAACCCCTGCCATAGCCCTATTCTCTTTATTCTGTGAATTTGCTGCCACTTTTAAACCATGTTCTGTTTGTTTCATCCAGTCATGCACCATGTCTTCTTTTAAACCGAGTGAACCCAAGAACACTTTTACAAACTCTATATTTTGTATTATCTTTTTTTCTCAAATAATAAAGATATGTGCCGCTTCTTCTTGAATTTTCACCCACTGAACTTCTCTTCTTGAATACTTACCTAGTATTCAATATTAGAGGTAGCATAGACTTTTTTCCATCCCCGTTTAGATTTTTCCAGAAACTATCAAACATGAACAGACGTTCATCTTCTGAAAATTCACTGCAGTGCCGGTTTCTTGACTTTACACAAGCCGTTGATATACATGCCGAAGACATTTTTCTTGCGGGTCATTGGATCCCCATTTTTACTTGGCCAGTTCTTGATCTTTGATAACCTCTGTACTCATTTCCTTGCATTCTCATCTTTTTGCTAGAATTTTTGTTCCATGATTCTCGACTAGCTTTTTTGTCTTTTTCTTGTGCTATATGTTTCATTTTCATTCACACTATCATCTGCTTCGCTTAAATACTCTACCCCCTCACTTTCGTTTTCTGGTTTCACATTGTTATTCTCGTCTTCTCCTTTCCCCTCACTTTCAGTTTCATCTCCAACGCTGTTAATCTGGTCCTCTTCTATATCGCTTTCTTTAAGTGCTCCATTAGTATCTGAAATAAAAATATCATTACTTACCTACCTGAAACTGCCGGACCGATAAAATAGAATTATTAAAATTGAAACAAAAAATAATTAAAACTTACCTTTCAAGTCTATCAAGTTAAAGGATTCTATAGAAATATCATCTAGAACCTCAATCTTGTAAGGTGCCGAGCATATCCAATTTTTAACAAAAACACTGCATAGTTTTATAATTTTATTTAACGGAAATAAATGAGCAGTACACAACAATCGGCCATTGCTTCTTCGACGACATTTTGAGATCTGCCTTACCGACCGATCTGTCACTCTTCAGTCTTGCCAACTGTGTAATTTAAAAAAAATATCATTACTTAAAAAAAACTGTTATCCTACAGTTAGGCCAACCTGACACTGGTCGTCCTCGATCCAGGTACGTATTTAAACAAGAACAATTTCCCAAAAATAAAGGGGCTCATAATCGTGCTAGTTACATAAATTGCATACATAATCATAATAGAGATACATAAAATCTTTCATAATAAAAGTTACATAAACATAATCATAATAAAGATTCACAAAATCTTTTATAATAGAAGTTTCATAATCATAATAAAGATTCACAAAATCTTTCATAATAAAAGTTACATAATCATAATAAAGATGCATAAAATCTTTCATAATACACAAAAGTGACATAATTCACAAATAGTTGGCATTTAAAGTTATTCAATAAAAATAACAGATTTATTTAAACAAAATATAGTCTTCCTAAAATAAGAATAATAAGTACAACAACTAAACTAATACATACATTCATAGACAAAACAGTCTTCTAATATAAGAAATGGTATCTGGGTTACCTGATGTCCATCGACATCTTTTAATATATATCTATCATTAGGTAAAACGACTTCTACCTCATAAGGGCCCTTAAATCTCGGTAATAATTTTTTGTTTACTCCAGGAATCACCACGTGATTTGTTATAACTACTCTGTCCCCTACTTTATATTTACGAAGTTCTTTATGCACTGATCATACTTTTGCTTATTATAATCTTGATTTTTCGTAATTCGTTCCGCTGCTTTTTCTCTAATTTCTCCTAAATTATCTCTTTCAATACTACTCAAAGATTCTAAAATGGTTTTAACTGAGTCCTCATTATTAACACAAGTTTGATGAACACCAAAAAGAAGCTTACTGGGAGACTCACCGGTACTCTTTACTATTGTATTATTTAAAGCAAATTCTACTTCAGATAATAATTTATTTCAATTTTCTGGTACATTACAAAGTTTAGCTAATATAGGTCGGATAGTTCTATTGAAGCGCTCTATTTCACCATTGGCCCAGCTGCTCCAGTGGAAATGTGAACTAATTTAATTCCCAAATTAGAAAATCTATGAACAACTGTGAGGTGAAAGCAGGACCTCTATCACAAATAAGGCGCTTTGGCATACTATATGCATAATAAATAGGATTATAGGAAACAACTACTGGACGGGCAAAGGCCCCGACTCCCATTGAATTATACCTATAAATCCAAAATTGGTAGCCAAATTTGTTATTTGTCTTTTCTCCACCAGACACAGACCGGTTTCGAACTCTTTATGTTCTCATCAGTGTGCCACAGGTAGCTGAAAAGACAAATAACAAAGGCAAACCAAACTGGTCTATGGCAGACCCAGCACATAGTAACTGTGAGAGATAAGTACATCCCTCTGGTGGTCAGTTGCTACTACCAGTCAAGACATCGAAGATGTCTCGTGACCGATAGCGGCTTGCCAAGCAAGCACCAAGAGCGGCGACCTCTAGCCCTGATGGACTAAAACATGCTTAATAAATAAGATTATAGGAAACAACTACTGGACGGGCAAAGGCCCCGACTCCCATTGAATTATACCTATAAATCCAAAATTGGTAGCCAAATTTGTTATTTGTCTTTTCTCCACCAGACACAGACCGGTTTCGAACTCTTTATGTTCTCATCAGTGTGCCACAGGTAGCTACCTGTGGCAAATTTGGCTACCAATTTTGGATTTATAGGTATAATTCAATGGGAGTCGGGGCCTTTGCCCGTCCAGTAGTTGTTTCCTATAATCCTATTTATTAAGCATGTTTTAGTCCATCAGGGCTAGAGGTCGCCGCTCTTGGTGCTTGCTTGGCAAGCCGCTATCGGTCAGGAGACATCTTCGATGTCTTGACTGGTAGTAGCAACTGACCACCAGAGGGATGTACTTATCTCTCACAGATACTATATGCAGAAAAATAAAACTTTAAGTGCTTAATAGCCTCCTTTGAATTTGTAGTTCGACAAGGAAATAATTTTATGAACTTCGTAAACGCATCAATAATCAGAAATATATATTTATCACCGTTTCTACACTTTTCTAGTGGACCGAAATGATCAATGTGGTATGTGTCAAAAGGTATATTACCCTTTGGTATGCTGTGAAGTTCGCCTTCTTTTTTTCCATAATTTGGAGAAAATGTAATGCATTTTCAACTGTTCGAGATATAATCCTTTACCACTTCTCTTATATTCGGAAACCAATAAGTTCTTTGAATAAGTTCGCATGTTTTCTCTACCCCAACATGACCAAAGTTATCATGGTTTACTCTAATTGCATTTAAAATCATTAATTTGGGTACATAAAACAAAAGACGGTCTTTATTATTAGCTTTCCGATATACAAGTCCATGCCGAAGTTCAAATAAGGACATCTGCGTAGTTTCTAGTTTTGAACGTAATTTAGAAATATCTGGGTCATTCATCTGTTGAATCGACAACACCTGTTCAAAGCTATTTTCCTCTAGCATAAGGAAATTGTGGCATCTACTGAGAGCATAATTATAGTCGCTCAAAAATAATACCCATCTGGTGATACGCGGCACAATATCCTTTTTGTTCATGGTCAAACGTAATGAGTCACAATTGTAACCTTCTTTCGTTAATGGCGGAAGTTCGAAGGAGGTTACTTTGACGCCTGAGGGGCGGCGGTGTTTTTTAGGACGGTGTCTCAGGCGCCACTTTCTGTTTAGAGTGCAGAAAGACCACTTTACTCTATTAGCAGCATAATAAAGGCTTCAGGTAACTGCAGTGAAGACACGGTTAAGCCAGGGGTCTAATTAACCTATAAAGAAAACTCAGAATTTCGGATTAAAAACAGTACAAGTTTTATTCAGGAATTAATACAATACAATATATTACGGAAAATAAAGCACAAATATAAACACAAGCAAAACTTAAAGCAGGCAGGCTAGGCAAAACTAAAAGCGGCACACTACGGTTAACAAGCGGAAAAAGCACAAGCAAATAATACGGTGGAAGCGAGAAAGCAAATCTACGGTAAAGCGGTTAAACGGAAAGCGTGCGGCAGGTAAAAGCTCTGTCTACAAAAGTTACTAACAAAAGCTCGGATGGCAATATATTGTCTTACTCTTTCTAGCTGCGGAGCTCCCTTCTGGTTCGGTGCGGACTACTTCTGGACTGGCGGACTGGTCTCGATGGGAGCGTGAGCTCAACTGGATGTCTTACTCTCTCTAGCAGCGGAGCTTCCTTCTAGGCGGTTCGGACTTCGTTCTGGGCTGGTGGTCTGGTCAGGATGGAGCGTCAGCTCAACTGATCGTTAAACGACGGGAGTAGAAGAGTAATACCGAATCCGTGGCACCCCCCACCACTTTTGCGCCCCCCACCACTTTTTTTCTGGGGTGGGGGGCAATTAGAATAATTAGAGTGGGGTGGGGGGCAATTAGGATAATTAGATTGGGGTGGGGGGCAATTAGGATAATTAGATTGGGGTGGGGGGGGGGCAATTAGAGAGGGGAAGAGGTAATTTGTAATTGCGTAATTAGTAATTTGTAATTGTGTAATTAGTAATTTGTAATTGTGTAATTAGACTATTTGCGCATTAATTACACTAATGTAATTAGTCTGGAGGGGGGATAATTAAAACCCAATTGTCGCGAGAAATGAAAGTAATTGGATTATTGCGCTGAGAAATGAAAGTAATTGAATTATTGCGCTCTAATGTAATTGCGTAATTAGTAATTTGTAAATGTGTAATTAGACTATTTGCGCGTTAAGTAATCGGATTATTGCGCTGAGAAATGAAAGTAATTGAATTATTGCGCTCTAATGTAATTGCGTAATTAGTAATTTGTAAATGTGTAATTAGACTATTTGCGCGTTAATTACACTATTTTATATAGTCTGGAGGGGGTTAATTAAAAAACCCAATTGTTGCGAGAAATGAAAGTAATTGGATTATTGCAATTAAACTAGTATAATTGCAATATATCTAATTGAATTGGTACAATTATATATTAATTAGTACATCAATTGGAGAAATGAAAGTTTATTACGCTGTAATTAGACTAGTATAATTGCAATGTAGGTAATTAGAGGGTTGTACGGTAATTAGATTGATTAGCAAGTAATTGCAGTGGTGCACTTGTAATTTTTGTAGTTGCATTATAATTAGTGTATGTGTATTCCAAGTAGTGGGGGCGGTCAATCCTGTAGATATTTTTTCTTTTGTAAAAAGGGACAACATTAAAGAAGACATTATAGCCAGTAAATATTGATCGCTATCAAATGAACAACCCTGCATTTGCTGGTAAATAGTTGATGCGACTTTCCTAGGAGATTAACGAAATAGATAAGAAATAGAAATTTATATCGGTTTGGTTTAACTACCCAGACCATTGCGCAAAACTGTATTTTATTTCCCATACCTGAAACATTAGAAATTTGCTTACACAAAAGCATATTTATTTACTGTCGCATAAATTCTCGAAACAAATAGTTAAAGGTATGTCAGAACATTACAGAACAATATACAATGAAGGTAATTATTGTATCGTAATTAGACTGGATTGCTATTAGGTAATAAACCACAGGATTTAACATGGTTGGTGGTCAATCCTGTAAATATTTTTTCTTTTGTAAAAAGGGACAACATTAAAGCCAGTAAATATCGATCAATATCAAAAAAAATACCCGCCTTTGTTGCACTGACGAGAAATTTTTCAGTCCTTTTAAAGCAATAATGTCACAGCTTAATGGACCCATTTGAAAGTTAAAATATAGCTATTAGATTCATGCTTTGTTTTGCAGTCAAGGGTCGATAAACATAAATGTTTTAAGACTAGAAACTGTGTCACCGTCGCTTCTAACGAAGTACCAATTGCCAAGTCAGAGGGCGCTACCTACATGTTTCCGTGCGGCTACGATACTAAAGTAGTAAACGCATTTCATTCATTAATTTTACAAGCCAAATATTTCTGATATATGCAATTTACTATCTCACGGGACAAATCGTGACTTCGTTTATCTTCGTTAATAACCGACGTTATTAACAGAGATGATATAGCGAGATAATAAAATTTTTCAGTGAAAAATAATATTATTTGCTTTTATATGTGTGTTACAATATTATTATTGAAATTGCGAGTTGTGATTGATTATTTACGAAGTGGATACATTTATTAGACACTCTATACTTGTTCCATTTTTATTGTTATTCTGTTGTTTTAAGGTTATGCTCGAATGAAGTAACGTTTTATAAACTTTCTGTGCGTAACCTAAACGACTAAGAATAGTGAGGACTGTCTGTAAAGAGACAGCGGTAAAATTTTACATTAGCGTATCTCCGATTTTTAACTTTTTTTTACCTACGTATTTTTGTATGGAAACACGAATCTGAAGTCAATTTTATCCGCTCTCCTATACTTTTCGAGATATAGGGGCCGATGTACCCCAAAAATGGCATCCCGCCTTTGGCTTAAATAGATAAATAACATATTATTCGGCGATTTTTATCGTTTTTGTTATCACTAATGCTTATTTGAAAACCGCAGAACGTGTCTGTGAACTCGCTTTGGTCACTTTATTTGTATTTAATAGACTTAAATTGTTAATTAATTGACAACACGCACATCGCCGCCAAAGATTACTATCTTTGTCGCCGCTTTTCCGAGCAAGAACTAGAGATTTTTACGTTGTTATGTTGGCAATTTGCTTAGTTCTTTTGGTTTCAAACTTAGGGCGGGCTTACTCCTGTTACCTGTTACTTCAAAGAAGGAACATGTTTTTCTTCATGAACAGGATATAAGTATTAAGGAGGAATTTTCAAGCAAAATCTGCAAAAAATAGACTGGCAATTCAAAACAATTTTAAGCGTGCTTTGAAAGTTTGAAATCAAAAGTAAATTGCCAACATAACAACGTAAAAAATCCCTATAGTTCTTGCTGGGAAAAGACAACCATTCTGGACAAGAGAAGTCGTTGGGGAAAAGAGGCGATGTTCGTTATCAATTAATTTACAATGTATGTCTGTTAAATAAAAAAAAGACGAAAGCGAATTCACAGAAACGTTCTGCGAATTTCAAATAAGCATTAGCGATAACAAATACGATAAAAATCGCCGAATAAAATGTTATTTACGCCTATGGCGAGATGCCATTTTTGGGGTACATCGGCCCCTATATCTCGAAAAGTATAGGAGAGCGGATAAAATTGACTTCAGATTCGTGATTTCCAGACAAAAATACGTAAGTATAGATAAAAAAAAGTTAAATATCGGAGATACGCTAATGTAAAATTTTACCAAATAAACAAGTACCTAGGTAACTTATGTCTGAACTTCACAAACACATTTCATTATTCATTAATTTTATGCATAAACATTTTTTAACCAGTTAATACAAATAATTACATTACACAATAAAGCTATTTTCAAGCTCATTTATTTAGGTTATAAAAATATTTTATATTCTTGCTTGTCAAATGTCAAATACTAGCATTTTTTAACAATCTAAAAATACGGTCAATACTATTATTAACCCAATTTACTGTTGCCGTTCGATAATAATAATAATAGTCTTTATTAATGCATTAAATATTACATAAAATATAATACAATACATAAAATACATTAGGGGCGAAGTTTAGCTATAATAGTATATAATATAATGTCGTCATGTAATACTTTTGTCCAGTCACAAACCAGAATCAAATTAACCGGTTACCGGTGTATCTCTCTCTAAAAATAACTATCATTCATTCATAAACCCTGCAGGGTGCTGGCAACGTCACCAGCGTCACCTGCACTAGTTTGGCTGAACTAATAGCGTCCGCCATGTTGCAGACAAGCAAAAAAGTTGTAATATTTTAATCTGAGCCCTACATAATAATGTTAGGTACTTTGAAGAAAAATCAGGTAGGATTATCTTCAGAATACATATAAGAAAAACGTAAGGTAAAAGAAATTACATAGTAATAAAGTTATTATCACGATATTAATTAATTTCTACTGTCTATGTAAAAGCACATTTTAAATAATTAATTTCTCGGAGAAATAAAAATTTCTTTCGTATATTTTAAGGTTACTGCCTTTGCCAGTATGTGTTTTGTCAGTTTCTAAAAAATTAAGCTTTAATTTTAAGTTTTAACAAAATAAATCGGGATTAGAAATTGGCCAAATATAATGCATTTTGCGCCAATATTAGGCAACTTGTAGTACATCAGTTTCTAGTCTTAAATAGTAAAACTATTCAAAAGCCATTTAAATACAAATACGCTTGGCAAAAATAACAAAAGGACACGGTCAAGATCTTTCAACTTAAATAAACAATAATAAAATTTTCATTGATTTACAAATTTTAACATACAGGGTGCCCCGAATTGTACAGATCAAACACATGTTCTAAAAAAAATATATATGGGGTGTTCCATTAAAAGACACACTTTCTATACTTTCCAATGCTGCTCTATAAAAAACTACTGATAATAATTGCAGGTAATTGATGTGTATATTGATGCAATGTACGTACAGATTGACATATTAGATATAGAAATAAGTGTGAGATCATAATTAGAAGCATGAGTTACTCCTACTAAATAAAAGTCAAGTTCTATGATGAAAACGACAGACTTGTTAATGAAAAAGTTATTGAGCGTTATAAATTTCGATGTATTAAAGAAACATTTAATCTAACAAATATGAACCATTCTTACTATAAAATATCAGGATGTTTTGTGGAGTACCTATTTAAGAATATTATTGAAAAAATATCAACAACAATATGACATATATAATATTCATTTTATTTTTTATTGTCATATTTATTACACCAACTATTTTATATATATGTAGTAAACAATAGTTAATTTTTCATAAATGAAATACACATTAAAAGTTTACATTCAATTTATTTCCTATTTTTATTACATAGCTAAAAATACCTTATTATAATTAGATTTCTGTAATTGCAATGTATACGCTTGTATACTAAAATATAAGGGCAGGTAGTTACACCATTCAACAAAGCATCAATGTTTGTTAACTGTATAATAAATAGGCGAAATAAATCCACAAAAATCACCTGTTAGTACAAGGCCCATAAAATATTTTTTCTTTTGTAAAAGGGACATTAAGGAAGACATTATAGTCAGTAAATATTGATTGTTATCAAATGGAATCCCTGTCTTTCGATAGACCTTTCCCACGAGATTGATTAGATAAGAAAGATACGTTAAGATACATTTATATCGGTATTTGTTTAACGATCAGATCATTTTTTGCAAAACTTTATTTTCCCATAGCTTAATTAAAAAAAAAATGCCTCGTCATTATAATAGATCTACAAATCAGGCGGTTTATTGGTAAAAATTACAGATCAACTAACTAAAGATGATGGACAATAGGTCGGCAATACACAAAAAAAAAAAACATATTTATTTACTATCGCATAAATTCTCGAAACAAATAGTTAAAAGGCATGTCAAATTGCATGAAACATGACCATAAGAGAACAAAACCATTGAAAATAAGTGTTGTGAAGTTTATAGATTTGTTCGACAGACAATGGGTTTTGAATAAAGGGTACGTACGCCTCGGCTCATGTAAGACAACGAACGGTGGTACCTATCTGAAAATAAAATCAGTCGTCATTTCATGTATAACAAACGATAGTTGTCTCAATTTATTTACAAGCGTGTACCACAATTTCTAATTATGACAATTTCAGAATACGGGGACAAAGATTTTAGCGTTGAAGGCAACCAACATTCTATGCAAACTGTTTTACACAAGAAGGACTGTTTTAAAAACAACTCGAGCACATACCAACATATTATAACATTTTTGGAATCAACTAAAAATGGTCATTCAAAATATGCAAAAACATATAGGGCGTTCCATTAAAATGGTACACTTTCTAAAAATATATACGGGGTGTTCCATTAAAAAGGCATACTTTCTATACTTTCCGATGTTGATCACAATATAAAGAACTACCCTGCACATAAATTATAAAATTATGGACTCCATACATAAATGATATTTGATAATAATAGTCTATACTATTCTACGTGTCTTATGTATTATTTATTTACAGTGTCGTCATAATAGTAGAGTTATTGGATGTATTTGATCACATTAGAGGCATGTATTTTATGAATAGAACCAAATTTATTATAAGCTTGAGTTCGAGAAAAAATCATATGAGAATATTCATTTAAGGAAATAACTGCAATTTACTGCAGTATTGTTTGAGTTTATTAAGTAAACTATTTATTAAATGATTTACAATTAATTTATTAGCTAAAATTATTTATTAAATTATTTGCAGTGCATCATCTAAAACTACGTATTAAAAATCATTTACAATTAATTTATATGTACATATGTCTAATCTGCTTCCTCATCGCATCCTATTAAGAGCTGATAATCTGACCAATGACTCTGGTCCGGTGATGGTTGGCCGTCTGGATCGTAGAACACCGTTTCCATTGACCATGCTGATGGTGATGTTGGTCTATCAGTGCTGCTGTCTGGGGAGTTATCTTGATCTTCCAGATCCTGACCTAAATCCTCATCTATCCAATACGATGAAGATGGCGGTGTTATAGGTCTGTCAATGCTACTATCTGGAGGGGCATCTTGGACTTCCTGGTCCTCACTTGGATCTTCATCTATAGAATACGATGGAGGTGATCGTTCCCACCAATCACTATCTGGACCATCTCCAAAGTATGAAATTCCATTAGGCATTGACCAGGTTAGTAACATTGAATCAGTGCTGGAGGAAATGCAGTTTTCTTGAGAAGTACCCATGATATCAATATTTGTAGAATTGACGAACAAGAGTAGTGTAGCGCATTATATAAAGCAAATTGACCCCCCACTCCAAAAGTGGTGCTTCCTACAAACAATATTTTACAGTAATGTCTTACAAATATCATAAAAGGAAAACACAAGATTGACCAGTAAAATCAATTGTCTCGCCATTTAGATTCCCGGTCGTGGAATTAGTTGCTAGATTGATTATTTGTTACAACACTGAAAATGAAGAAGTATTAGAATGGGACTCATGATATAGTTGAGGCGATAAGAATTAACAAGCGCCTAGGTACGGGTTTCAACTTGTAGTAATTGTATTTGTATATATGAACCAAACTTTACGATGTGATAGAACTTTAGAAAATATGGAAAAAAAAAAGTTCCTGTAAACTTGGGCCAGGAAAACGCTTAGTTTCCGAACAAAACACAAAATACTAGGGTCATATTGATGTGGCATTCTGTGATGGAGGTAATTGGAGTGGTATAATGCAATTAAGTCATTCTGAACCGAGCCATCTAATGCGTTATAAGTTAAATATGCATCATCATGTCTGCATGTGTGAACTTTTAACAAATCTACAATGTTTTACGTTATTACATTACAAATAAGTTTATAATAAATTTTAAAGTGAAATTTTAATATATTACTTACCTTGTAAATAGTATTATTATGTTATGTCCTTTGTAATGTTAAAACATGTTTTTATTCGTATTTATTTCTTTGTAATTTCACAGTCAACTATTTTACATACATATTATGTGGAAAAGGCTTGTTTATTTGTGATTTCGATTTTATATATTCTTTGTTTTGTGTTAATCTTTTGGCAAATGAACCATTATTATTATTATTATTATTATTATTATATAGAACGATTTAATTCATTTGTTGATAAATTCGTTTATTGCTAGAACTAGATGAATTAATATGGTTTGTTATAAACTTTACTCTTAAAATGTATCGCTTCCAATAATACAGAATATTTTAAAACTTCTCTTTGTAACTTTAGACATAACTTTTAAATTTTAAATTCCGTAAAGAAAAACTTTGTGAGTCACTCATATTGTCTAAATTAAATTACTGTATTGTCGCTTTGTCACATTCAGATTTCATAAAGTAAATAAACTAGAGTACTACTAATAGAAAAATACACAAAAGCAATATTGCATAAAAGTAATCTTTATTTCAGGGTAAAATGAGGATAATATAAGGATAAAGCAATAAGCAAGGATAAAACAAGGATAAAGTAAGGATAAAGTACGGATAAAGTATGGATAAAGGATAAAGTAAGGATAAAGGAAGGATAAAGGAAGGATAAAGGAAGGATAATGTAAGGATAAAGTAAGGAAGTAAGGAAGTAAGGATAAAGTAAGGATAAATTACGGATAAAGTACGGATAAAGTACGGATAAAGGATAAAGTAAGGATAAAGGAAGGATAAAGGAAGGATAAAGGAAGGATAAAGGAAGGATAAAGGAAGGATAATGTAAGGAAGTAAGGATAAAGTAAGGATAAAGTAAGGATAAAGTAAGGATAAAGGAAGGATAAAGTAAGGATAAAGTAAGGTTAAAGTAAGGATAAAGTAAGGATAATGTAAGGATAAAGTAAGGAAGTAAGGATAAAGTAAGGAAGTAAGGATAAAGTAAGGATAAAGTAAGGATAAAGTAAGGATAAGAAGGATAAAGGAAGGATAAAGGAAGGATAAAGTAAGGATAAAGGATAAAGTAAGGATAAAGTACGGATAAAGGATAAAGTAAGGATAAAGTAAGGATAAAGTAAGGATAAAGTAAGGATAAAGTAAGGATAAAGTAAGGATAAAGTAAGGATAAAGGAAGGATAAAGTAAGGATAAAGTAAGGATAAAGTAAGGATAAAGTAAGGATAAAGTAAGGATAATGTAAGGATAAAGTAAGGATAAAGTAAGGTTAAAGTAAGGATAAAGTAAGGATAATGTAAGGATAAAGTGAGGTAAAAATAAGGATAAAGTAAGGATAATGTAAGGATAAAGTAAGGATAATGTAAGGGTAAAGTAAGGATAAAGTAAGGATAATGTAAGGATAAAGTAAGGTTAAAGTAAGGATAAAGTAAGGATAATGTAAGTATAAAGGATAAAGTAAGGATAAAGGAAGGATAAAGTATGGATAAAGTAAGGATAAAGTAAGGATAATGTAAGGATAAAGTAAGGATAAAGTAAGGAAGTAAGGATAAAGTATGGATAAAGTATGGATAAAGTAAGGAAGTAAGGATAAAGTAAGGATAAAGTTAGGATAAAGTAAGGATAAAGTAAGGATAAAGTAAGGATAAAGTAAGGATAAAGTAAGGATAAAGTAAGGATAAAGTAAGGATAAAGTAAGGATAATGTAAGGATAATGTAAGGATAAAGTAAGGATAAAGTAAGGATAATGTAAGGATAAAGTAAGGATAAAGTAAGGTTAAAGTAAGGATAAAGTAAGGATAAAGTAAGGATAAAGTGAGGTTAAAGTAAGGATAAAGTAAGGATAATGTAAGGATAAAGTAAGGAAGTAAGGATAAAGTATGGATAAAGTAAGGATAAAGTAAGGAAGTAAGGATAAAGTAAGGTTAAAGTAAGGATAAAGTAAGGATAATGTAAGTATAAAGGATAAAGTAAGGATAAAGGAAGGATAAAGTAAGGATAATGTAAGGATAAAGTAAGGATAAAGTAAGGTTAAAGTAAGGATAAAGTAAGGATAATGTAAGGATAATGTAAGGATAAAGTAAGGAAGTAAGGATAAAGTATGGATAAAGTAAGGATAAAGTAAGGAAGTAAGGATAAAGTAAGGATAAAGTAAGGATAAAGTAAGGATAAAGTAAGGATAATGTAAGGATAAAGTAAGGATAAAGTAAGGATAAAGTAAGGATAAAGTAAGGATAATGTAAGGATAAAGTAAGGATAAAGTAAGGTTAAAGTAAGGATAAAGTAAGGATAATGTAAGTATAAAGGATAAAGTAAGGATAAAGGAAGGATAAAGTATGGATAAAGTAAGGATAAAGTAAGGATAATGTAAGGATAATGTAAGGATAAAGTAAGGATAAAGTAAGGAAGTAGGGATAAAGTATGGATAAAGTAAGGATAAAGTAAGGAAGTAAGGATAAAGTAAGGCTAAAGTAAGGATAAAGTAAGGATAAAGTAAGGATAAAGTAAGGATAAAGTAAGGATAAAGTAAGGATAAAGTAAGGATAATGTAAGGATAATGTAAGGATAAAGTAAGGATAAAGTAAGGATAAAGTAAGGATAATGTAAGGATAAAGTAAGGATAAAGTAAGGTTAAAGTAAGGATAAAGTAAGGATAAAGTAAGGATAAAGTGAGGTTAAAGTAAGGATAAAGTAAGGATAATGTAAGGATAAAGTAAGGATAAAGTATGGATAAAGTAAGGATAAAGTAAGGAAGTAAGGATAAAGTAAGGATAAAGTAAGGTTAAAGTAAGGATAAAGTAAGGATAATGTAAGTATAAAGGATAAAGTAAGGATAAAGGAAGGATAAAGTATGGATAAAGTAAAGATAAAGTAAGGAAGTAAGGATAAAGTAAGGATAAAGTAAGGATAAAGTAAGGATAAAGTAAGGATAAAGTAAGGATAAAGTAAGGATAAAGTAAGGATAATGTAAGGATAATGTAAGGATAAAGTAAGGATAAAGTAAGGATAAAGTAAGGATAAAGTAAGGTTAAAGTAAGGATAAAGTAAGGATAAAGTAAGGATAAAGTGAGGTTAAAGTAAGGATAATGTAAGGATAAAGTAAGGAAGTAAGGATAAAGTATGGATAAAGTAAGGATAAAGTAAGGAAGTAAGGATAAAGTAAGGATAAAGTAGGGATAATGTAAGTATAAAGGATAAAGTAAGGATAAAGGAAGGATAAAGTAAGGATAAAGTAAGGATAATGTAAGGATAAAGTAAGGAAGTAAGGATAAAGTAAGGATAAAGTAAGGGAGGAAACCTAAAATTATATAGGTATAAAAATGTGTCATCTTATTAAATTAATGTTAAAATTTCCCCCATATACTTATTATCTACTCTACATGTTTCTATGTTACCCCATAAGTAATTATTTAACAAATCTACAATGTTTTACGTTATTATATTATAAATAAGTTTATAATAAATTTTAAAAGTGAAATTTTAATATATTACTTACCTTGTAAATAGTATCCCTTATTTAATTCTAATCTAGTACAAAGATTGTGCTATTTAATCTGTTCATTACTTCATCGAGAAGACAACGATGGCAACATGCCAACATTTAGATACATGTGAATTTTATTGAAAGATTATAACAGCAAAAGTTATGAGGGTGTGAAATTATTTACGTTAATCAAGTACTTGCTGTTAGAGACCAATTAATATTTAGATATACTATTCATTCTAGTAATTTAAGACATTCCAATACACTCTCTTTGCCTAAATATCATAAAGCCATTTAAACGGTCCTTCATATACAATGTTGTGAATACTTACAATAGTTTGGCTGATGCGTTTAAGTCTCTTCCTGTAAATAGATTTCGAAAAATGGTCAACTCATATTTCTTGTCACTTCAGTAATGTATACTTGTTATTCGCTCAATTTCATTCATATTGTTTATGATATTTATAATAAAATAAATAAATAAATACACTACATGTAATTACGACGAAAAAGAATTAAAACGGTTGATTATTTTGTCAAATTGTTTAGGTCCCATCATATTTTTTTTTTGCGCGGTTTATTGACTATTGTACAAATGTTCTCTTATATTTGAAAATGGTAACAAAAATGAAATTATTTTATCGATTTAAATTAATAACATATATATATATATATATATATTGTAATATTATTCAACATGCAACATAAATAAATAAAGTTAAAATCAAAATATTCACAAAAACATGCATTTAATAAAATAAAAATAAATTCTACATGCAAAACAAGCTTTCAATAAATAAATATACAACTACAAAGAAATAAAATCCATTCTAAAATACATAAAAATAGCAAATAAAAACTAAAACAGAACTAAAAGATATTCAGATTCAAAATAACATGCAATCGTAGAAAGTAGAAGGTTTTATTTGTAATAAAAAGGTACACCACAAATGAAAAATGCTTACAAATTATCACTCAAATTGCAAATATCACTACTGGCACAAAGTTGATAAAACCCAGACAAAGGAGACACAGGATATCCAGAAAGAATTCTTGTAAAGTCAGCTAACGTAAAATCTTCTCCGAAGGTGAACGGTGACCACCTAAAAATTCAAATAAATGACATCACATACAAAACTAAGGTTAAAAGGTTAATAATTGTTAATAAATAGAAAGGGAAAATGTTAATGATTACAGAAAAAGGTCAAAATAGTGAGAAATCATAAAGAAACAGATAAGAGATGTCACTAGGTAGATAGAAAAATTGAAGAAAGTCAGTTATTTATATAATTTAAGGAAATTTTGTTATAGATTAAGTTAGATTAAGGCATAACGATAAAACATAGTGAATGTGAACGTTTAAAACACAGTGCAACGCGAGTGAAAGAAAATGTGCAAGAGTGACTACGCAGCAACGGAAAGTCGAAAAATATGTCAACGGAATAAAAGCAAATGCAAGTTAATGGAACCAGAATGAATTTAAATACACGAAACCAGCTCCAAACAGCCAGCAAATAAGCAGTACTATAAGAATATCAAGAAAATACTTACTGAAATTCATATCAAATGTCCAGCATGCCATGACATAGGAATGTTCTGGAATATTTTCCACCAGGCAACCAAAGAAATAAATGAAAGTTGTTGACTCCAGCATTAGAAAGCAACCGCACGTTAAAACGTCAGTCCTAAAATAAATTTGAAAATATTAAAAATAAATATAAATTTCGTGCATGAATACTACAGATAAACAAGTAAGTCAGTATTATAGATTTTAACTATAAAATTCACGTACCTGTGGGCTGCAAATACATCCAAAGTAAGGATAAAAGTCCAGCAGTTTCTGGCACCATTTGCAAGCAAATTTAAAGTCACAGCAACCTACGGTGGGAGCAGAAATTTGTAACTTCACAAAATTTGCAGAACAAGCGTCCATTATTTCAATTTGACAGAAGAGTAAACAATTCGTGGCAAAACCACTAACTAATTCAGTGATCGTTAAAATTCAAATAAACTTTATCAAATTAATCAGAACTCACGCGAATTTGAACAATTTAGATTTAAGATATTTGTAAAAGTTAATAACAATTTGTCATTACTAGTTTAAGTTATCGCAGGTAGTTAAGAAACCCTTGTTATTTATGAAATAAATCGAACTGAAAATCTATAAGCAGAGCGACATCTTTTATTCAAAAGCAGTATTAAAACTTTATTACAGTAGACTAACTTCACAGCATAATATTGAGCAAGGTCAAGCAGAACCAAAGATCTCACAAACAGTAGATTGATAATAAGATAAAAATTTTTCAATATAAAATTTTATTAAATCATTACAACTCAAAACAAAAAGTAATTCAAAGTAAGTATCCCAAGTCTCGAACGAATCCAAGCCCTGAAATAAATAGACAAGGAGTAAAAAGGCTCCAAATAAGCATTTTTCAATTGTAAAGTACAGAGTGTTATTTATTTATAAAGCAGATGCTGTAAAAAGCAGGCAAGAATTAACAAAATATCTCAAATGTGTATGAATGCAAACTAAAAGCATAATTTCTATAATAAATCAATAAAGCATTCCAAAACGTAAATAAAAAAATTTTAAAATAAAGTATCATTACATTTATACATCACGATACATCAAATCAAATATATCATTACATTATTTGGCGCCCAACGTGGGGCACATTACATTATTTGGCGCCCAACGTGGGGCACATTACATTAATATATATATATATATATATATATATATATATATATATATATATATATATATAAAAGCAAAAGTCGGTAGTTATTAGACGCGGGGAGTACATAAACAAATGAACAAAATTCACAGGGATTCCCGCAACCGCAGACACGTGTTTCGGACTTATTGGTCCTCATCAGTACGGTGTAGCTAAGTTCAAGGATGTAAGTGACTTAGAAGTATCAAAAGGAAACAGTTAATTCGAAAGACATTGACCAGAATGACACAGACTACGACGATGAAGCAACAACAGCAATAGCAACAACCTCCTCCTGTTTAGAGTCAAAACCCCCTATAGCCGCCACTAGGTCAATATGACCCACTATAGTTGTCACTGGATTTCAACCCAACCACAGCTGTCACAAGATTGCCGCCATGCCGACGCACTTCATCGCAACAGTCCAAACCACTCTGACCTATCAGTTAGAAAAAACTGGAAGGAAGCAAAGGAAAACCAGTTACAGGAGCCAGTTACACATTTGAGGCTTCAATCGGAAGACCCTGAATTCCAGGGCATCAACACAACATCGCCACGGAGGTAAATATAACTACCTGCATGGAAGTCCAACCCTGGGACAATATAAAAGCAAAAGTCGGTAGTTATTAGACGCGGGGAGTACATAAACAAATGAACAAAATTCACAGGGATTCCCGCAACCGCAGACACGTGTTTCGGACTTATTGGTCCTCATCAGTACGGTGTAGCTAAGTTCAAGGATGTAAGTGACTTAGAAGTATCAAAAGGAAACAGTTAATTCGAAAGACATTGACCAGAATGATACAGACTACGACGATGAAGCAACAACAGCAATAGCAACAACCTCCTCCTGTTTAGAGTCAAAACCCCCTATAGCCGCCACTAGGTCAATATGACCCACTATAGTTGTCACTGGATTTCAACCCAACCACAGCTGTCACAAGATTGCCGCCATGCCGACGCACTTCATCGCAACAGTCCAAACCACTCTGACCTATCAGTTAGAAAAAACTGGAAGGAAGCAAAGGAAAACCAGTTACAGGAGCCAGTTACACATTTGAGGCTTCAATCGGAAGACCCTGAATTCCAGGGCATCAACACAACATCGCCACGGAGGTAAATATAACTACCTGCATGGAAGTCCAACCCTGGGACAATATAAAAGCAAAAGTCGGTAGTTATTAGACGCGGGGAGTACATAAACAAATGAACAAAATTCACAGGGATTCCCGCAACCGCAGACACGTGTTTCGGACTTATTGGTCCTCATCAGTACGGTGTAGCTAAGTTCAAGGATGTAAGTGACTTAGAAGTATCAAAAGGAAACAGTTAATTCGAAAGACATTGACCAGAATGACACAGACTACGACGATGAAGCAACAACAGCAATAGCAACAACCTCCTCCTGTTTAGAGTCAAAACCCCCTATAGCCGCCACTAGGTCAATATGACCCACTATAGTTGTCACTGGATTTCAACCCAACCACAGCTGTCACAAGATTGCCGCCATGCCGACGCACTTCATCGCAACAGTCCAAACCACTCTGACCTATCAGTTAGAAAAAACTGGAAGGAAGCAAAGGAAAACCAGTTACAGGAGCCAGTTACACATTTGAGGCTTCAATCGGAAGACCCTGAATTCCAGGGCATCAACACAACATCGCCACGGAGGTAAATATAACTACCTGCATGGAAGTCCAACCCTGGGACAATATAAAAGCAAAAGTCGGTAGTTATTAGACGCGGGGAGTACATAAACAAATGAACAAAATTCACAGGGATTCCCGCAACCGCAGACACGTGTTTCGGACTTATTGGTCCTCATCAGTACGGTGTAGCTAAGTTCAAGGATGTAAGTGACTTAGAAGTATCAAAAGGAAACAGTTAATTCGAAAGACATTGACCAGAATGACACAGACTACGACGATGAAGCAACAACAGCAATAGCAACAACCTCCTCCTGTTTAGAGTCAAAACCCCCTATAGCCGCCACTAGGTCAATATGACCCACTATAGTTGTCACTGGATTTCAACCCAACCACAGCTGTCACAAGATTGCCGCCATGCCGACGCACTTCATCGCAACAGTCCAAACCACTCTGACCTATCAGTTAGAAAAAACTGGAAGGAAGCAAAGGAAAACCAGTTACAGGAGCCAGTTACACATTTGAGGCTTCAATCGGAAGACCCTGAATTCCAGGGCATCAACACAACATCGCCACGGAGGTAAATATAACTACCTGCATGGAAGTCCAACCCTGGGACAATATAAAAGCAAAAGTCGGTAGTTATTAGACGCGGGGAGTACATAAACAAATGAACAAAATTCACAGGGATTCCCGCAACCGCAGACACGTGTTTCGGACTTATTGGTCCTCATCAGTACGGTGTAGCTAAGTTCAAGGATGTAAGTGACTTAGAAGTATCAAAAGGAAACAGTTAATTCGAAAGACATTGACCAGAATGACACAGACTACGACGATGAAGCAACAACAGCAATAGCAACAACCTCCTCCTGTTTAGAGTCAAAACCCCCTATAGCCGCCACTAGGTCAATATGACCCACTATAGTTGTCACTGGATTTCAACCCAACCACAGCTGTCACAAGATTGCCGCCATGCCGACGCACTTCATCGCAACAGTCCAAACCACTCTGACCTATCAGTTAGAAAAAACTGGAAGGAAGCAAAGGAAAACCAGTTACAGGAGCCAGTTACACATTTGAGGCTTCAATCGGAAGACCCTGAATTCCAGGGCATCAACACAACATCGCCACGGAGGTAAATATAACTACCTGCATGGAAGTCCAACCCTGGGACAATATAAAAGCAAAAGTCGGTAGTTATTAGACGCGGGGAGTACATAAACAAATGAACAAAATTCACAGGGATTCCCGCAACCGCAGACACGTGTTTCGGACTTATTGGTCCTCATCAGTACGGTGTAGCTAAGTTCAAGGATGTAAGTGACTTAGAAGTATCAAAAGGAAACAGTTAATTCGAAAGACATTGACCAGAATGACACAGACTACGACGATGAAGCAACAACAGCAATAGCAACAACCTCCTCCTGTTTAGAGTCAAAACCCCCTATAGCCGCCACTAGGTCAATATGACCCACTATAGTTGTCACTGGATTTCAACCCAACCACAGCTGTCACAAGATTGCCGCCATGCCGACGCACTTCATCGCAACAGTCCAAACCACTCTGACCTATCAGTTAGAAAAAACTGGAAGGAAGCAAAGGAAAACCAGTTACAGGAGCCAGTTACACATTTGAGGCTTCAATCGGAAGACCCTGAATTCCAGGGCATCAACACAACATCGCCACGGAGGTAAATATAACTACCTGCATGGAAGTCCAACCCTGGGACAATATAAAAGCAAAAGTCGGTAGTTATTAGACGCGGGGAGTACATAAACAAATGAACAAAATTCACAGGGATTCCCGCAACCGCAGACACGTGTTTCGGACTTATTGGTCCTCATCAGTACGGTGTAGCTAAGTTCAAGGATGTAAGTGACTTAGAAGTATCAAAAGGAAACAGTTAATTCGAAAGACATTGACCAGAATGACACAGACTACGACGATGAAGCAACAACAGCAATAGCAACAACCTCCTCCTGTTTAGAGTCAAAACCCCCTATAGCCGCCACTAGGTCAATATGACCCACTATAGTTGTCACTGGATTTCAACCCAACCACAGCTGTCACAAGATTGCCGCCATGCCGACGCACTTCATCGCAACAGTCCAAACCACTCTGACCTATCAGTTAGAAAAAACTGGAAGGAAGCAAAGGAAAACCAGTTACAGGAGCCAGTTACACATTTGAGGCTTCAATCGGAAGACCCTGAATTCCAGGGCATCAACACAACATCGCCACGGAGGTAAATATAACTACCTGCATGGAAGTCCAACCCTGGGACAATATAAAAGCAAAAGTCGGTAGTTATTAGACGCGGGGAGTACATAAACAAATGAACAAAATTCACAGGGATTCCCGCAACCGCAGACACGTGTTTCGGACTTATTGGTCCTCATCAGTACGGTGTAGCTAAGTTCAAGGATGTAAGTGACTTAGAAGTATCAAAAGGAAACAGTTAATTCGAAAGACATTGACCAGAATGACACAGACTACGACGATGAAGCAACAACAGCAATAGCAACAACCTCCTCCTGTTTAGAGTCAAAACCCCCTATAGCCGCCACTAGGTCAATATGACCCACTATAGTTGTCACTGGATTTCAACCCAACCACAGCTGTCACAAGATTGCCGCCATGCCGACGCACTTCATCGCAACAGTCCAAACCACTCTGACCTATCAGTTAGAAAAAACTGGAAGGAAGCAAAGGAAAACCAGTTACAGGAGCCAGTTTTTTCTAACTGATAGGTCAGAGTGGTTTGGACTGTTGCGATGAAGTGCGTCGGCATGGCGGCAATCTTGTGACAGCTGTGGTTGGGTTGAAATCCAGTGACAACTATAGTGGGTCATATTGACCTAGTGGCGGCTATAGGGGGTTTTGACTCTAAACAGGAGGAGGTTGTTGCTATTGCTGTTGTTGCTTCATCGTCGTAGTCTGTGTCATTCTGGTCAATGTCTTTCGAATTAACTGTTTCCTTTTGATACTTCTAAGTCACTTACATCCTTGAACTTAGCTACACCGTACTGATGAGGACCAATAAGTCCGAAACACGTGTCTGCGGTTGCGGGAATCCCTGTGAATTTTGTTCATTTGTTTATGTACTCCCCGCGTCTAATAACTACCGACTTTTGCTTTTATATTGTCCCAGGGTTGGACTTCCATGCAGGTAGTTATATTTACCTCCGTGGCGATGTTGTGTTGATGCCCTGGAATTCAGGGTCTTCCGATTGAAGCCTCAAATGTGTAACTGGCTCCTGTAACTGGTTTTCCTTTGCTTCCTTCCAGTTTTTTCTAACTGATAGGTCAGAGTGGTTTGGACTGTTGCGATGAAGTGCGTCGGCATGGCGGCAATCTTGTGACAGCTGTGGTTGGGTTGAAATCCAGTGACAACTATAGTGGGTCATATTGACCTAGTGGCGGCTATAGGGGGTTTTGACTCTAAACAGGAGGAGGTTGTTGCTATTGCTGTTGTTGCTTCATCGTCGTAGTCTGTGTCATTCTGGTCAATGTCTTTCGAATTAACTGTTTCCTTTTGATACTTCTAAGTCACTTACATCCTTGAACTTAGCTACACCGTACTGATGAGGACCAATAAGTCCGAAACACGTGTCTGCGGTTGCGGGAATCCCTGTGAATTTTGTTCATTTGTTTATGTACTCCCCGCGTCTAATAACTACCGACTTTTGCTTTTATATTGTCCCAGGGTTGGACTTCCATGCAGGTAGTTATATTTACCTCCGTGGCGATGTTGTGTTGATGCCCTGGAATTCAGGGTCTTCCGATTGAAGCCTCAAATGTGTAACTGGCTCCTGTAACTGGTTTTCCTTTGCTTCCTTCCAGTTTTTTCTAACTGATAGGTCAGAGTGGTTTGGACTGTTGCGATGAAGTGCGTCGGCATGGCGGCAATCTTGTGACAGCTGTGGTTGGGTTGAAATCCAGTGACAACTATAGTGGGTCATATTGACCTAGTGGCGGCTATAGGGGGTTTTGACTCTAAACAGGAGGAGGTTGTTGCTATTGCTGTTGTTGCTTCATCGTCGTAGTCTGTGTCATTCTGGTCAATGTCTTTCGAATTAACTGTTTCCTTTTGATACTTCTA
>OY796663.1:20309727-20357970 GCA_963680705.1 Rhagium mordax
ATTGTATTGTCCATACCCACAAAGTGTATCAGTTAAATAGTAAAATTTATGTCTGTTGGTAAAGATCAGAGAATCAACGCCTATATACCTACCACGACTGAGAATTTTATAATTGTAATGAAAATGAAATAGTTATTTACGTAACCAGTTATGAAAAGTCTAATTTTATTTGACAAAATGTAATATTGCCAGAAAGAGCGAATGAACAAACTTCAGTTGGCAATCTGCTAAAATAAAGGTTAAATATTTAGAAACAAAATCTCATTGCATCACTCTGCGATAGATAGGTATGTAACAGAATTTCATTACATAATGTAATGAAATTCATTACATTTACATCACTCAGTTATGTAATGACTGACAGTAATGAAAAATGTGACATTACTTAACGTCAAAAATGCATTTAAAATTTGACTTTTCATAGCGGGGTTAGATTAAATAATTACCTACCTGTTAGTTTGTTTCTATATACAAGCTTTGGAGACTTGTCAAGTTTTTATAGATTGATTTTCGAGGACCTTGTAATTTATTAGGTATATGGGTTGATGACTTGGTATTTTTCCACTTTGCAAGTAAAATTTTCGGTCTATTGGAGAGATCAGATTAAAATCATTTTTGTCAACGCTTAATATACCTACATACCACGACTGAGCAGAATTTCATAAATGTAATAGAAATGAAAAATAAATTACCAATTGGCTTGTTTCTATAATATACATGCTTTGGAGACTTGTCAAGTTTGTATAGATTAATTTTTGAGGACTTTGTAATTTACTAGATATATGGATTGAGGACTTGGTCCTGTTATTTATTCACTTTCCAAAATAAAATTTTCTGTTTATTAGTAAAGGTCACGACGCGCTAGATGGCGCTGTGAGTAATGTCAAACAAAATATGACAAAACACCTCTGCAAAACACGAAACCGTAACGTGAACGTCGTGAACGTGTGAACAACAGCTACAATGGAAAGTGAGTGGTTTTTTAAATTGTTGTGTAATTGTTTACTTCTTAGAATTCTGGGGCAGTTACATTTAACACGTATATGTGAAAATAAATGATGGAAAAAATTAAAGTTTGGAGTGTATACTGTGTATTATTTTATATGCCCTTGCCTCTCAAAGAACCAGCCACATTGAAGATGTTTTAAATTATTAAGCAAAAACAAAAATATTGTAGGCAAGTATTCCCAGGAACTAGAGTTTATACTTATTGCGAATGCAAAGAACGCTGTGGATGAAAATAGTAGAAACGGATGTTCTATAATTCAAATTTTAATGTGAGTTAGCGAGTTTGAGTCCATTTGAATCAAATTAGACCAATTATAAGCCCTCTAGATCAAAAAATTAAATTGGTTCTAAAAAAATTAAGTGCTCAGAATTTTCTCAGCATTTCAAAAAATGCAATTATTTCCATTAAAATTCCAAAGTCACTTCCGTTGAAAACAAAATTGGATGGGCCAAAATAAGCCTTTTTGGACGTACAGTACTACTGCAAAATTTTATTTGGATAGCTCAAAAATTGTGGAAATGGCAGGGATTTACCATGATCCGTGGTCACCTGGTATACCTAATTTAATAAATTAACATAATTTAACTAAAAGGTTTCGTTTTTCACGTAATTGTTTCGTCATTTTTAAACAACCGTTTCGATGGAACTGTGCGCTGTGGATATTTCCTTCATTTTTTCTAAAAGTAACCATTGCACTTTTATTGTTCATTAAATTTAATTCAAGCATAGGTAAGTATCATATTTTTGTTCTAAATTAAATATCAATTTTAACGTAAGACTTATTCACCAATTTCATTGTTGATGATGTATATATTATAGATAATGGTCTTAGTCAAAACAATAATAACAGTTTCAATTGTTTTTATGTACGGCCCTCACTAACGCAAAATGTTTAAACTTAATAATGCTTATCTACAATACAATATTTTTGATTAATAACTTAAAACATCCTGAATAAAGATATAAAGTAGGTATGCTACATATTTCAATGTAATGAGAAAAAAATCAAATCTAATTGGATAAAAAAACATATAGGATGTTACATTTTAAAAAAACATAGGTTATGTCCATATCCATATCTGAAAAAGGCGACATTCAATTGTTTTTTATTACTGCCACATAAAAACTTAGTAGATAATATCCTTCACTTATGCGTAAAATATTTTTTTCTAATTTCTTCAATAAACTCGCAATAATTCTGATTAAAATGTGTGCCAAATAAAATTATAATAACACTAACATGGGTATATTATATATTACCATTACCATACCAACCACAAAACATATAGAAGAATGCCAACCATAGTATATTTTTTATACTATGATTGTATGATTACCAACCTAATCTGCATAAAAAAACTGCTCCTATTAACAGAGACAACCTTGAGACGCACAAGTAGATAGAAAATTTTGTCCGATGATATTAACATAATTAGAATTTCCAGACCATAATTTAATTAAAGATTCATGGTGGGTTTATAAAAATGTCTTAGTCCTAACTTAGTCTTAAATAGTTCGTAATTTTCAACTTTTAAGGAATTAAGACAGGGACGTCGATTGCTATTGGTGAATTTACTAAGATAGGACTAAGACATTTTTATAAACCCACCATTAGATTTTTGAGTTATTAGGTCCAATTTGGATTGGATTGGACCTAATACCCCAAAAATCTAAATCTCTAGATAATATTAACATTTATTCGCTATCTCTATTTAACATATGAAAAACCTAATAGAGCTATCCTAATTTAATAATTGGAAAGTGAACGTAGAGGGTAGCACTTGCACAGCTGTCAATTTTATTTTATGTTTCTGTCATAAGACTTATTATAATAGACTCCAAGATCAAGGGTAATAAACTGAGTTGATAAACTCAGTTTATCGTTCTTGCTCCAAGATGACTCATATCCTTGGGTCAGAATCATCGACATATAGAACTGGACTGCTAGTCTGAGCTGCGCGAGCGAATTAGTATAGAAAGAGGCAGAGTGAATCGGAGGCATGTTCTGTCTCACTATTGTTGTTGATGAAGCACTGCCGTTAAAATGTCACTCGAGATTGACCAATCAGAAAATGTTACAAAGGGTCAACCAACTGAACCAACGACTTATAAAGAGGTCGCTGGGATCAACATAGGACGCCATATATCGCCCTCTCCTTTTACCGCAGATGGATGCGCAACAGCACATTAGCAGTCCAGTTCTATATGTCGATGGTCAGAATAGTAACGACGATATCTTCTCGTTCCATCTCTTTTTATAATGTAAGATGCGTATAAAGCTATCTCTCTTTGGGTAACTGCCAGCCACAGACAACTGACTCTCAGCATATATGTGTATAGTTGGTTGTATAATAAAAACAATATTGAATGTTTAGAATAAGTATGTATTGTTAGTTGCATAAAATTACAGTAAGTTACGTAGTTGATTAGAGAAAGCTGAAAGGCATTTATGTATGTACTAGGAAGGAAATAAATTTTGTTCGTTATTTTTTAACATCCAGTGTTTTGTAAAAGTAAAATCAGCTATTACCCATAGGCAATACGTCTATGCTAATACTGAACACACAGAAGCGTCGTAAGTCGTAGCATGTACCTGAAACAATAACCCGAAAGAAAGATGGGAGATACGGATTACGTTGTAGGGAAAAGCGATAAGGTTAAAAAAGCATGTGGATGAGTGGATGCTCTAAAGACTGGTTTTAAGTAAACGTATATATCATCTTGTGGTCTATTTTTATTACGTCTATGGTATCGTGCCATTTTGTCTGTCAACTGTCAACTTAAAAATAGTAAACAGTAAACAGAAGCTTCAGTATTCCATTTGTCTTGATTTTATTTCTTGAGATATTGTGATATTTGTGTGTTAAAAATTGTTATTTTTCTTTTTGAAGACATTGAATTTAGTAAAACTGGTAAGTTATGATATTCTAAATAATTTTATCAACTATACCTAACCTGTACATTCATCGCAAACGCAACGCTTAACTAGGTTTAATAGAAAATGTGCTTACTGTGTCCCTATTTCAGTCATCATAATAAATTTTAAAATTGGTTGCAGGTTAGTTTTAGTTTGAGATGGCCTCAAAGCTACCAACAACCAGATTGTTTCTTGTGTGATTCTTCGGAGGACGAAGTGGCAAAACTTCTTTATTTTCCTGCATAGTTGGAAAGGGAAATTAAGGCCTGCATTAAATTAACAACATTTCTAACAACACAGTAATTATTTATGTTCACCTAAACCTAAAAACCTAAATACTCGTAGGTTAACCCGCAATGCATGCCCCACTTTTTCCATTAGGTAGTTTACAGCATGCCAAGTGCAAATAGGCTCGCAAATAGGTAATAAGCGTTTTATAAAATGTTGGTGGTGAAGGGTTCTTAGATATCTAGTCTTATTCTATAGTTGTTACTTGCTTGGTAGAATTACCGCAAACTTATTATTAATTTATTTAAAATGTAATTAAAAATTAAGTTTACATTTATACTGATGAACATACTCGTTAATATTGTATCTCATTTTACTTCAGATTTAGCCTTAACCGAAGCCGCAACTTCAATGGAAGTATCTTTGACTGAAGAGTTTCCTAGCGCAATGAAGGCAGTTAGTGAAGTTTTCGAGGAGATTCCCAGCACTTCTGTATCAGGGCAAAATCCCACTGTTCGAAAAGGATCCGTATTTAGAGGCATTGACAATATTTCAAGGGCAACCGCCACTCCAAGGAAAATTAAACTCGTGGACATGATTTGTCGGAAAGAGGATCATATACGAAAAAAGGGGACATGGGACAAAGCGAAAATGAAACATACTTTCGCATAACATAATTTCTTAATCATGTTATGTGCTACGCCATACAGAATTTTTTTCTGGCACTGGCACTTGATATTAAATATTGTGTGTTGCTCCATAATGTTGCAAGCCAAACCTAATCATTATTTTAAATCTAATTTTGTGAACTTATCAAACACTTTCTAAAAACATAAAGGTTTATTTTAATAAGTGCATCTACACCAGCCAACAATTATATGTCGATATGTGAAACGTCAGTTAATAAATGCCTCTAAATTGCTTCCTCTATTCCTTGTTCACGTTCAGGGAGGGAACCAGAGAGCCATAGATCACTAACATTGATTTGTATACAGGGTGGTCCAGTTTATAATAGCAGGACTTTACCAGGAGCTAGTTCAGCGTAAGATAAAGACATTTTGTCTTATAAACTATGGTCGAATTCTGCTTCGTTTAAGATCTACAGGGTGTTAAAGATGAAATTTATTTTAGAACAATTGGCCATAACTCTATACTAACAAGAGATAGCTCTTTCAAATTTAGCCTAGAGGGGTTGTTTTACATTCTTTATGGGATAGTGGTTGCAATTTTTTTTATCAAGAATGCAGGGGCGTGCGTATGGGCTAGTGGAAAATTATTTTAATTAAAAACAAAAGTACACCACTGTTTTTTCACAAAATCGATATGCTTGTGTTATTCCCTGTACTATTTATCGACTTTTTTATATCTCTTAATATGTCAATTAAATGCATCGTTTTCGAGTAATTCAACTTCAAAGACGGAAAAACCTATCGCCAAATGCTGAACTGTAATAAAATAATTTTAATAACAACATTTTTTTATTAATAAGAACTACAAATGGTTCACAAATAAATTAATTTATTAAATGTTCGAAATGAGAGCCATTTTGCTGAATGCATAATTGAGAGCGTCTTATAATTGAATTAAATCAGCATTTGGTCTAGTTTCTTTCGTCTTTGAAGTTGAATTACTTGAAAACGATGCATTTAATTGATATATTAAGAGATACAAAAAAGTCGATAAATGGTACAGGGAATAATACAAGCACACGATTTTGTGAAAAAAGTGGCGTACCTTTGTTTTCAATTAAAATAATTTTTGACTTGCCCGTATGCACGCCCCTGTATTCTTGATAAAAAAATTGCAACCACTATCTGATAAATAATGTAAAACAACCTCTCTATGCTAAATTTCAAAGAGCTATCTTTTGTTAGTATAGAGTTATGGCCAATTATTCTAACAAAAATTCCATCTTTAACACCCTGTAGATCTTAAACGAAGCAGAATTCGACCATTGTTTATAGGACAAAATGTCTTTATTTTACGCTCAACTAGCTTCTGGTAAAGTCCTGCTATTATAAACTGGACCACCCTGTATATACAGGGTGTAACAAAAATGTGGGCCGCTACTTCGGGAGCATATTCTACTCGTCAAAATAAAGAAAAAAGTTCATAAAAACCAATGTCCAAAAATGTCTTGTTTTCGAGTTCCAGTCATATTTGTGTGGCAACTAAGACAATTCCGGATTGATTTATTATTTACACAAAAAATACTATATACTTCTCTCAAACAGACACATTCAACATTCTATAATAAAAACATATCAAAATCAAATAGGTTTCATCTTTCATCAAAACCATCCGATTGTCATAAGTGTTGACGTTACTTGTTATCAATTTGGTGTTTAGTCTGTTCACATTTAATTTTATTGTTAAAAATGGAATAATACTCCAATTCAGAAATGGCCGGCATGCATTTGATGTATGGTGTTGCGAATTGTAATCGAGCTGGGGCAAGACGGCTTTACGGAGAACGTTTTCCAAATCGACGACTGCCTGGAGAAAAAAATTTTCCAAAAAATTCATGCGCGACTAAGCGAAACAGGGTTTTTTAAAGCTAGAACATTGGGTTGTGGCAGATCAACCACAACACGAACTGCATTGGAAGAACGTGTCCTTAATCGAATAGAACCGCCGAGAGCACGAGAAGCATTTTAGTAGGATGGCCAGGGAATTTCTGGACAATGCTTATCCTGCATGCTGGATAGGACGTAGAGGACCTGTGCCATGGCCTGCCAGAAGCCCAGATTTAAATCCTTTGGATTTTTATTTATGGGGACACCTGAAGCAAATCGTATACTCCCGGCCTATTGCCTATCGATGATCTTGGTCAGCGCATTGAAGATGGTTTTAATCAAATACGCAACACCCCAGGTTTTTGTGGGGGTCGGTAAGATTATCGCTACGAAGACGTGCAGAGAGTTTTATTTTGGTGGGGGATGATATACTTTCTTCGTAGAAAACATAGGATGGTCATAGGCTTTTCAAAAAAAAAAAATGGAGTGGGTTAAATAACTGACCCGGAAAATTTAAACATCCAGTGTACCAATGTCAACCAAATCAGCACTGAAGATGTAATTTAACTTTATATTATAGTGTATTAAAATTGGCAGAGGTTACTCTGTTTCGAAGATATTTAAAAAATTATGATCCTCACCAGTGACACTTAACGCCCTGTATGTCGAAAACGGTGTACTTTGGGATATAGGTATGTATGCCTCAAATGTCATAATTTTGGTTCTACACTACACCCTTAAGAGATTGGCCTGTATTTATGGGACACCTTGTATTTAATGTTATTTATGCCTTAAGAATATTTTACTATATTTGCTATAATCTTATAATTTTATATTGTATAATTTGTAATTAATATTAGTATGTTATTGATAAATTTTTTTTATTTTTAATTTTTTTCTTTTTGGACAAGCGATGCTTGACACCAGCAGGTGGCTGGTAAGTTTCAATGTTTGATATGTCAATTTAGACTAATTTTGAGACATCGGCCTATACCAAATTATAAGAGGTTTCATTTGGGATCAAAATGAGAATATTGGCGGGAAATAAAATTTAAAAATAGATTTACGAAATAAAGTTGAAAAACAATTTGCGGAAGAGAATTCCCCCTGCCCACCCTGGAAAGTCCTAAGAAACAATAAATTTCAATTTTTTTTTAAATATTAAATCAATCGATCTTAGCCAAGGTTCTTTTGCTTCTGAAAAAAATATTAATTTTTAGAAAAGTTACTAAAACTCGAATTTTTTGAAATTTAAGGTTCATGCCATTAAAAATTTAAAATTTTTAATATCAAAAATTCATATTTTTTGCAAAAGCAAAAAAACGTTTTTAGATTGAATCGAAGATTATTCCGATTTTAAAAATAATCAAATGTATAAATTGCAGGACTCTCCAGGGTGGGTTGAGGGAATTTCGGGATGTTTTTTCACAAATTGTTTTTCAGTTTCTTTTCCCGCAGATATACTCATTTTGATCTTACATAAAACTCTTATAATTTGGTATAAGTCCCACATATGTATTTCGAACATTGAAAATTCACCAGCCGCTACTGCTAGATACTTCTCTTCCTGTGTCTCGATATACTCAGGGAAGAAACACCAACAGTCATCTGCCACAGGGTCGCTATAAATTCTAAAATTGTGTGCTTCAAGTAAGCGAAGGGACCCTATAATATAAAACGATATTAGGATATTAGATTTCAATTTTGTAGATTTTGTACAATAAGTACCTTGCCTACTACTTGTGTGATGAATATTTTAATTATAATGGAATACAAAAACGTCTTTATTAAATCGTGTTTAATAAAAATTGACATTTGGTTCCCTATCACAACTTTATAACAGGCTTTGTTTTTGCAGCGGTTGGTAATTCTTTGGATATCATGAGAAATAATCGCTTGGTAGTTTTCAACAACTTCCAGACAATAAGTAATCCCGGTAGATTTTGTACTTATATGTTTAAAGACAAAGCATTTATATACGGGTGTCAAGTGGGATATGTTTATTAGTTGTGCTTGTAGAAAAACCTAACTAAAATCATTTATAAACAATGTATATCAAGCAAAGAACGAGAATTATAAATAACTTCCAGTATTTAAAAACAGCTGATCGATTACTTCTGGCCCATAAACGATCACCAACCGCTGTAGAAACAAAGTTTACGAATAATATCAATAATATAATTAAAATAGGGGGATTTGAATTTTCACGGGGATTTACTACTTGCACCACCTACTTTCACCTTCCATTCCAATCGACCAATTTAGTAATCTGGATTAAATTTTAACACTTACTTGCGCGTTTCCCTGCTATAGTTTATTCCACGCATGCTGAACGATTTCGACAGATGACAGTATTAATATAGTAACCTTTAATTTAATATTATTGGTCACAATGATCACTGACCTCGACTCACCTTGGATCTCATTCGCCTAATAAAATAGTTACTCCAAATTAAATGAATGATAGCAGGCAACTTGGCAACTAACAATACAGTACTCCGATTTCATGGTTGCATGTGTAGGAAAATTTAGTTTGAGGAAGCAGTGTTTTTGTACATTCGCAATTGATTTTATTAATTATTTTATTCCATTATTAACGTTCATACACTCACGCACTCACCCATTCCTTAATAGACAAATACAGCAAATGCAACAAAATATTCAACACACCACAAATCTGACACTGAAAACTTTCAATAACCTCAAAATCAGAGGTAACATACGACACCAATCGCCCTTTAAAAGTATTTCAGCAGGTCACGAAGTCATTTGTGGAAATCGTTCAGCTTACGTGGAATAATCTATACCATAGACTTAGAGCATGGACTGTGCCTTCCCTATCTAGCTGTGAGCTGTTATACAGGGTGATTCAGAATTATGGTGCAAAAAAGTAATCACAGATAGAGGTCATAAAATAAAGACGCGTGTATTTTCGTTTTGATCAATTTCAATTTTTAAGGCCAGTACGGGCCCATAAATGGGGCGTTGGGAAAACAGTTTTTTTGAGATATCTCGATAAGTACTTAACTGAATATAAAAAAGAAGCGAAAAACTGCGATGTAGGGACTCTATGTAGCGCCCCCTTCCGGCAGGTCGAAAAATATTTCAAGGGTTATATTGAAAAGGGTATTTTGAGACTACCCTCCAAATTTCATTGAAATCGATCAAGTACTTATCGAGATATCTCAAAAAAACTGTTTTCCCAACGTCCCATTTATGGTATCGATGTTAAATATTTCAGTTTTCCGAAGAACGATTTGGCAAAACAGCTTGCTACAGAAAAGATGTGATGTACATTATAATTATATTTACAATCTAGTTTATAGCGATCTGAATGTTCACCTAAAAAATCTTATAAATTACAAATATGTCTATAGTCTAGGTATAGTAGGAGAGCTGATGACATTTTTCATTTTTCAATGATTATTTAGTTAAGGCCTATTTTTGAGAGAATATTGAGGGAGACATGTATAACAAGCTGTACCATTGGCAGATCGATTGGCCGGTATTAAAAGGGTGGTAGATCAACTCAAAATGAAAAAACTGCAAAAACACGAAAACTTCAAATACTATTTCCAAACGAAAAAATGCTCCCCGAAGGCCGTTCTAGTAAGAAATCCAAGGTAGAGGGTTCAACTTGGAACTACATCGTGAATTGCACGGCCCCGTTCCGGTTTTCGGCTCAGGGGGAGTGCATTTTTCACATCTATCGCTCTGAAACCGGCGAGCATTTTTTCCAGTATTGTCACGTTTAGTATTTGTTTGATTTTAGTCACGTATACTTTTTTCATGCAATTTGAAGATTGAAGTTTGGTTTGTTCATCAGTTCTGACTATAAAATCAGAAACAGATACTAAACGTAACAATACCGGAAAAAATGTCCGCCGTTTTCAAAGCAATAGACGTCAAAAATTGCACTTTTTCGTTCACTCCTCCTGAATCGAAAACCAGAGCGAGACCGTGCAATTCACGATGTATTTCCAAGTTGGACCCTCTACCTTAGATTTCATACAGAACGGCCCTCCGGCATTTTTTTCGTTTGGTAATAGTGTTTGGTGTTCCTGTTTTTGCAACTTTTTCAATTTTGAGTTGTTCTGAAAAAATTGACGTTTTAAATCACTTTTCTAAAAAAAAAAAAAAAAAAAAAAAAAAATGCACAAAAAGTACTCAATACGAAAATTTAACTTATTTAATTAATTAAGTCATGTTTAATAAATAATTATTGTATTTTGAGAAACACTTAAACACTTTAAATAAAGAAACAACTTTAAACAAGAGTTTTATTTAGTCACACAAAATATAGGTAATCAGTAATTTTTAATTAAACTTAATTGCAGTTACCTTATGAACCAATGGTATTGGGTGAATTAGCTGCATAAGGTGCAATGACAAGTGATAACTGCGAATAAGTTTTCCGTTTCGCTCGTATATTATATTATACAAAAAACTTTGAAATTTATAAATTTGGTCCATATTGATCCATTAACTTATAATTAATTTTTAAATCTACATAGCATTTGTTTTTGTAGTAAAAGCAGTGGCAGCTTGTAAAATTTTGGGTATTTCACATTTTAGTAATTGGAGCATGGGACCCAAAAAATACCTATAGTATGGATTATGACCAGGACTAAATAAAGAAATTTTGTAGACCAGAAATCACGATTAATTGTGCTCTCGGAAATTATTTTTAAAAACTTTTTTAAAATATTTGCAACACATTTTTTTCCAATTCAGGATGAAGATTTATAGACTAGTTTCGAATTTCATTAAAAAATATTGCGTTTTTATACATTGTGCATCATCATAAATTGAGCAATAAAAAAAAGTAAGTTTTACAAATATTTTGCTAATATTTTTAAAAATTATTTGTGAGGATACGCCAATTTTTCAACTTTTTTTTTGCAAACTTCAAACGAGTTTTTTTCTACAAAATTTCTTCTTTTAGTCCTGATAATAATGCCTCAAGGTATTTTTTGGGTCCCATGCTCCAATACTAAGATATGATATAACCAAAATTTCACAAGCCGCTACTTTGATTTAGTTATTCAAACATTAAGAACAGACAAGATTTATCACTCTGCAGTCACCTTGAATTCCTGTCTTCCACTATGGACTATTCTCATGGAAATAAAAAATAAAAGATAAAATAGTGAATCCATAGAAGCAAGGTTATTAATTAATATTGTGTCCTTCAAAAAGTCGGCACCATATGGGAAATTGTTTTATTTACTTTTAGAAAAATTTTATGCTCGATAATAGTCCCGGCTCTTAGGTTGGAAAATCAGTTTATGTATTTGAAATTGGCTCAAGACTAAGTGAACTACCCTTATTTTTGAAAATATCGAAAAATGTAATACAGTAATTTAAGGACGTTGTTCATAATGCAGAGTTACATCTAAATTTAAAATAATTTAATTTCTGAACTATATTTTTAAATATTTTTCAGGTACCATAAATACTCTCAAAATAATCATTTTAACCTAAGCAATGTATCCCACTTTGACTTCTTAGTCATACTTTTTTGGCGAAATAAATATTTTGTACAAAAATAATGCATTCTTGGTTTAAAATGTTCTAGTTTGTTCCAGTATTGACATTTTTTTTATGTTTATTCTGAGTTAAGACTAGAAACTGTGTCACCGTCGCTTCTAACGAAGTACCAATTGCCAAGTCAGAGGGCGCTACCTACATGTTTCCGTGCGGCTACGATACTAAAGTAGTAAACGCATTTCATTCATTAATTTTACAAGCCAAATATTTCTGATATATGCAATTTACTATCTCACGGGACAAATCGTGACTTCGTTTATCTTCGTTAATAACCGACGTTTGGTCAAAACTGGTGGGAGAAACGCATTCCGAAGTAGGAATCACGGAATCAGACAAGTTTCTGGTTATATTTACTTTACTTATATAAATATAGCACAGAGCAGAGATGATATAGCGAGATAATAAAATTTTTCAGTGAAAAATAATATTATTTGCTTTTATATGTGTGTTACAATATTATTATTGAAATTGCGAGTTGTGATTGATTATTTACGAAGTGGATACATTTATTAGACACTCTATACTTGTTCCATTTTTATTGTTATTCTGTTGTTTTAAGGTTATGCTCGAATGAAGTAACGTTTTATAAACTTTCTGTGCGTAACCTAAACGACTAAGAATAGTGAAGACTGTCTGTAAAGAGACAGCGGTAAAATTTTACATTAGCGTATCTCCGATTTTTAACTTTTTTTTACCTACGTATTTTTGTATGGAAACACGAATCTGAAGTCAATTTTATCCGCTCTCCTATACTTTTCGAGATATAGGGGCCGATGTACCCCAAAAATGGCATCCCGCCTTTGGCATAAATAGATAAATAACATATTATTCGGCGATTTTTATCGTTTTTGTTATCACTAATGCTTATTTGAAAACCGCAGAACGTGTCTGTGAACTCGCTTTGGTCACTTTATTTGTATTTAATAGACTTAAATTGTTAATTAATTGACAACACGCACATCGCCGCCAAAGATTACTATCTTTGTCGCCGCTTTTCCGAGCAAGAACTAGAGATTTTTACGTTGTTATGTTGGCAATTTGCTTAGTTCTTTTGGTTTCAAACTTAGGGCGGGCTTACTCCTGTTACCTGTTACTTCAAAGAAGGAACATGTTTTTCTTCATGAACAGGATATAAGTATTAAGGAGGAATTTTCAAGCAAAATCTGCAAAAAATAGACTGGCAATTCAAAACAATTTTAAGCGTGCTTTGAAAGTTTGAAATCAAAAGTAAATTGCCAACATAACAACGTAAAAAATCCCTATAGTTCTTGCTGGGAAAAGACAACCATTCTGGACAAGAGAAGTCGTTGGGGAAAAGAGGCGATGTTCGTTATCAATTAATTTACAATGTATGTCTGTTAAATAAAAAAAAGACGAAAGCGAATTCACAGAAACGTTCTGCGAATTTCAAATAAGCATTAGCGATAACAAATACGATAAAAATCGCCGAATAAAATGTTATTTACGCCTATGGCGAGATGCCATTTTTGGGGTACATCGGCCCCTATATCTCGAAAAGTATAGGAGAGCGGATAAAATTGACTTCAGATTCGTGATTTCCAGACAAAAATACGTAAGTATAGATAAAAAAAAGTTAAATATCGGAGATACGCTAATGTAAAATTTTACCAAATAAACAAGTACCTAGGTAACTTATGTCTGAACTTCACAAACACATTTCATTATTCATTAATTTTATGCATAAACATTTTTTAACCAGTTAATACAAATAATTACATTACACAATAAAGCTATTTTCAAGCTCATTTATTTAGGTTATAAAAATATTTTATATTCTTGCTTGTCAAATGTCAAATACTAGCATTTTTTAACAATCTAAAAATACGGTCAATACTATTATTAACCCAATTTACTGTTGCCGTTCGATAATAATAATAATAGTCTTTATTAATGCATTAAATATTACATAAAATATAATACAATACATAAAATACATTAGGGGCGAAGTTTAGCTATAATAGTATATAATATAATGTCGTCATGTAATACTTTTGTCCAGTCACAAACCAGAATCAAATTAACCGGTTACCGGTGTATCTCTCTCTAAAAATAACTATCATTCATTCATAAACCCTGCAGGGTGCTGGCAACGTCACCAGCGTCACCTGCACTAGTTTGGCTGAACTAATAGCGTCCGCCATGTTGCAGACAACCAAAAGAGTTGTAATATTTTAATCTGAGCCCTACATAATAATGTTAGGTACTTTGAAGAAAAATCAGGTAGGATTATCTTCAGAATACATATAAGAAAAACGTAAGGTAAAAGAAATTACATAGTAATAAAGTTATTATCACGATATTAATTAATTTCTACTGTCTATGTAAAAGCACATTTTAAATAATTAATTTCTCGGAGAAATAAAAATTTCTTTCGTATATTTTAAGGTTACTGCCTTTGCCAGTATGTGTTTTGTCAGTTTCTAAAAAATTAAGCTTTAATTTTAAGTTTTAACAAAATAAATCGGGATTAGAAATTGGCCAAATATAATGCATTTTGCGCCAATATTAGGCAACTTGTAGTACATCAGTTTCTAGTCTTAAATAAAAATATAATTAAACGAATTGTACGATCATTTTTAAAGAATGTCAGTACTGAATTACTGAAACAAACTTGAACACTTTGCCCTAAGAAATGCAGCAATTTTTATAAAATATTTATTTGGCCAAACAAAGTGAATTTTAAATACATTGCGTAAGATAGAATTATTATTTTGAGAGTATTTCTGGTAACATTACATATTTAAAAATATAGTTCAGGAATGTGCAAAAATAGCGAAAATCTTATTTTTCGAATTGAGCAACTCATTTTGATATTGCATATTTGTATGAAAATCAACAAATCTGCCTTGACTTAATATTTAAAATAAATATTGTGGTAACTCCCACAACAAATTATTGGAACAAATTCTAAATTAAAAAGTACAATAAATAACATAATAATAGGGAAATGGGAAGTAATAGGAACATGAGGTAATAAGTCGTTCCTAAATAGATTTTTAAAACTTGCACGTTTTACACTCTCATAAGTGCCCCCAAATAATTCGTAATTGCTCCCACAGTTTGAGAACTGGATTATAAAAAAATAGGTTTTTTTAAGTCATGGCTCCCAATTTAGCAATTCTCCTACAGTTAGAGGTCTAAAATTAAGGCTATTCTTTGCTACCAAGTACCAAATAATGCATTGCAGTTAATCCTGCCCTGAATTAAATTCCCGTTTCGAACACCACGTTTGTAAAAGTGATTTCAGTCTTATTCCATTAAACCTTAGTATGTTCAGTATGTTGTACTTCAATCCATGCTAATTAAAAGACTCAATAGATCCCCAACCTTCTAAACTTTATACTTAAATATTTTGGAAATCCTTAACTTTAGGGGGCCTATTGAGTCTTAATCAGCATGGTTTGAAGTACAACATGCTCCAGTTTTATAAAACTTTACTGAAACCACTTTTACATAAGATCAGATGTGGGGAGTCTTTAAAATAGAAATATTGAATAGTTGAAATATTTATTACATGATCACAAAAAATGTTAAATAGTTAAGTGCAAGGTAATCAGGTTTCTGTTTAATTTAGTAAAAAGAGAAATATCCAAATAGACATCAAATTTGACAGGGGCTCGAGTTCGTCTATTCTGTGCAACACTTTTTTTCTGATAAAAAAATATTTAGGAAAACTTTACACTCAAAACAGATCTTCAATCTGGAGACCTTGCTTAATTTTTGAGATGGCATGTTGAATTTGACTTCGCACCATGTTCTCTGTTCTCCGTTTTAGCTCTGGATATTTTCGTAATATATGTCTTATTTGTTGGGATGGTGGATATTGTCCATTTTTTATATATGAGTAAAATTCCTTTTTAATGATTTTCTTCTCGGGCGTTCTCCATGTATTCTTTTTATCGACTGTGGAAAAAAATTTATAAGTAAAACAACTATGAATAATAACAATTTGATTTTTGGTTATATCAGACTAAAAAGAAAAACGTTTAAGCTGATAGAATATTTTTTAGTATTGGAGCATGACAGGGCACTAAACTAAAAGATGTGAGAGTGCGGAATTGTATAAAACACTTTATGCTGGTATTACACCCTAATAACCTTAACATAATTTTTTATTTGTAGAGCAGCGTTTTTGAGACTCTTATCATGCTGTTTATTTTTTTTGGCGTAGAAGACATGGTAAATTTTGTGCAGTGCAGTGGTAAATTTGCTATACACTGTATCGAAGAAGAAGATAAAGCATACAGGGTACTATTTGAAAAATTTGAGTTATGACAGATTGAATTTTCATAAAATGGAAAAATTGAAAAAACATTTTTATTTCTAAGAAAATGAATAAAATAGGTCAACTTTAGATTAAATGTGTTGATAAATAGCGTTTTATTCGAATTCAAATCATACTTCGATTTTTTAAAATTTGTCCTTGAATTCCCAGAGCCTACTAGAAATTGCATATAAATGCCATTTTCAAGGTCATTTCTTATCAGATTTTAAATCTGAAAAAATATTTGAAAAGAGAATTTACAGCTTTATGAGAAAAGTGACTTAAATATACAGGGTGCTATTTAAAATAAGGAAGTTGAGAGCACTTCCGGTTATACCGGAAGTGATTTCTTTGACGCTGAATGGTCATAATATGGCCATCGATAGTTATATTTGATATCCTGAATTTCAAATTTTTATTTTAAAAACTGTAGAAAAAAGTGGGGGGGTAGGTGTTTCTTGTGGCACCCGGTATAATAGATTGACAACATTAAATATTTGAAGGTTAGGTATTTTGTCTACTCTGTGCCAAAATTGAATTGCTTCCTTGTGAAATTTTATTAGGTGTATTCTTTTCACATATAACTTTAGGTCATTTTGAGAAATTGTTATTTTTACACTACTTATTTCAATAATCGAAAGCACCCGATCCCTAAAATATTTCTAATGTGACTGTGACATCGATGACACATGAAGGTTTAAATATTATATGGGTATATATTTTGTTAACTGAAAATTAATTAATAAAACAAATGAATAACATAGGGATTTACCTTGGATACACACAAATTCACAAATATGTGAAAGTGATGACAGAAGAATATGGGCAAGTGTTAACTTTGATCAATCGAAGTTTTTATCACACGTACATTTGTGTGTATCCAAGGTAAATCCCTATGTTATTGATTTGTTTGATTTTCGCGAATTGTCAGTTCAACCTAATTGAAATGGCATGGCACGTAACGAAGGACTATTATAAAAAGCACATAAATTTCCAGTCTTCTTCTATGAAGCAGACAAGATTTATGGCTTGAGTCCTTGCGTCAATGTAATGCTCAGACGTGAAAACATTTTTTGTGTGCATTGTGCAAATCTGGTGAGGGAGAAATGGGTACAGGAAATGGGACACACGTCTTTTAATAATATATGCCTTCTTTTATTATTTCAATAGCAGAATCTGATTCAGATTCAAACGAAGAAGAAGAATCAGACTCTGATAGGTAAATGATGAAAGATTTATAAGTCAAATCCAATTTAAAAGAATCATCTCATTTTTCATTTTTTGGAAAACTAATTTTCATTTTATCATTCGTAGCGTGCTTTCTTTCGTAATAATCTTGAATCTTGTTCACGAAATTATGTTTGTTAAGGATCATCGAAAACATGTGTTCACTTTTTATGAACCAATGAGAAATCTAGAAATTTTATAGTTACAAACAAAGAAAATATAGAGTAAGACTGTTGCTAATAGAAATTTGAAGAAAAAGACAACGTTTTCTTGCTGAAATATTACTGTCGGTATACATAACCTTAAAATATTTGATGTTGTCAATCATTATACAGAGTGAACCAATATGGGAAATCACAGCCTGCACTATTTTTTTACAAAGTGAATGGATTGTACATACTATAAGCCGCACATGAAAAATTATGATTCTAAAAACTTCTTTCACATATTGGTTTCACTTTCTTCGCAGCATGTGTATACAAATTTTCATAAATAAAAGTTGTTCTCGATTGCTGAAAAATACATTCATGGAAGTAGCAAGTTTAAGTTTATTATTATGTTAACAAATTAAAACAAAATATTTTATACTAAAGTTGTACGTCATTAGAAGCGCTATTGTGTCAAGTTTGATTTAAAAAAAAAATCAGCTCGACAGCATTATTATTACTAAAGTGCTCAACATACTAACCGCACCGACCTTATTTTTGGTCATATTTTAATCGCCGCACCTGGGGCTTGAGCCATCCGATTTAAACGACTGGCACATCACTGGAAAGCTTGTCTCTTGTAGAATCGGCGATTGGGTTGCTTTTTTTAAACAGTTAATTTCTTGGGTGTTATACAGTGTGACAAAAAGAGTGTTACAAAAATGTTAAAGTTTACTTCTTTGCAACGTTGATAAACTCGAGCTCACGAATGTTTTCCTATGACTCATTACATACTGAAGATATCACAGACGTGCTCGCCGTAACACTATCTCCTTTGCGCATTTAGAGCAATTTGGAACCTTACTGAAACGTTTGTCTTCAGTCGTCTAGTCCAATCTACGCCATCTGTGCGGCTCGCACTCACTCTATAATGCAAACATGTTTGACAAAGACATGGCTATTGTGCGTATCGCACGTTGCCACTTTGGTTCAGACTCCACCAGTGGCGTATGTTACCTTCGCAGGGATTCCGCTTTAATACATTTGTATTAAATTTTAGTACACTTTTAGCATGAAAGTACAAAAGTATATTTTGCCATACGGATTTCTCAATTATTTACGTCAAATACTTGTAAATCTAAAACATTGCGCTGTCGATAAGCATATCGATACTGACCGCTAGAGCTCTTTTGAACATTATCTTTCTTTGGTAAAAAAACATCAAATCATACTACTGGTAATTTCCCGAACGGCTACTTCTTAGATTCTGCGAATAGTTACTTCCCATTGCATTTTTTTTTCTTTGCACCAGAACGATATACATATAAAAAAGTAAATTAGACAACAACGGTGTAATTTACTTTGGCCGTTTTTATTTTAGATCTTATTATAAATAAAGCATAGTTTGAAATAATGGATAGGTAAAAAACAATAAGTATTTGATTAATCTCCTGTACTTATTTTATCATAATGTTTAAAAATCACCATTCAGTGTTTACTTCTTAAATTTGTTCATTACTATTTTTTGCTCAAATACTGTCTTGGAAGTTCGTTTTTGTTTTCAGTTTAAGAAATATATTTATTTTTTTATAAATATGTTTCGGTTTTATGCGGGCAATTAAATAATTCACACTGCATAGGTCACACTGCTACCGATATATACATTTTGAAATTTAATTATTTTGCCCACGCAAGAAATAGAAAAAATAGATACGTTGCTAAGAGTGAACTATATCACTCAGGCAACCAACAATACGTAGTCTGTATTATGACCCCCTTTGGAACAGCGCGCCGCCAGTGAAATCATAAGCAGCGTGTCCTTTAACAGATTAGTTCGGACGATGATCAGGGATGAGTCATAGGAAAACATTGGTGAGCGCGACTTTAGGAGTAAGTTTTTAAAATTCGTTTTTATGTCATACTGTACCTTTGGAAAGTACCTCTAGACGTTTTTGGCAGATTTTTTATTAAGGCTCTAGAACGAAAGTTACGGGGGTTTTCCGAAAAGTGGTACGTTTTGTAAAAAATTTGACCAATTAGCTGTTTTCGCCAGTTAGGTCCACTAATTCAGTTATAATCTACCCTGCATAAACCAAATTCCTTTCTGATTTCATGTAAAGGATATACAGATATACCATAAAGGTAGTTTGCTGACATGAAAAAAATTCCAGACACAAGAGAAGGAGCAATGTTCCTCTTGACCGTTAAATAATAGTTTCACAAAAAACTTGAGGCATTTTTTAAAATTTCGTTTGCAAATTTGTCTTTCTATTTTTTTTCCAGAAAAGCCTTTTCATTTAGTCTTGGTAATAACAAATAATAAATAACATTTTGACACAATTGTTTACCTCTAATTTGTGAAATTTGATTGTGCACCCATGATTTTAGTTGCTTTGGCGTACGGGAATTTAATTCTGGGCAGGTTTGTATAGCTGCAAGGCATTGTTCGGTACTTGGTAACAATTTTTCTACAAATTCATCCTTAAAATATTTTTTCACAGCTTCTCTTTCTGCAATAGTCCACGAACGTCTTTTTACTGGTCCTAATGATATATCTAAAAATCTGTTTCTTTCTTTTGGCAGTTTCTTTGTTTTGGAGAAGCGTCGCTTTTTTGTACGAGGTATATCTATTTCAGAATCCAAGCTAGACTCTTCTTCTAATGAAAGCGGAATATAATCAGTCTCATCACCCGATAAATCTGTAAAAAAATTACTCTTAGCTCCAAGTTATCTGTGATTAATATACCTAATTAAAACTAAAACACTATGGTTTTTCTATTACGATATGATTTACGCCAGTAAATATTGAAATGTTACACCCGATTCTATTCAGAACATCATATACAACCAAACTTTAAATTAAAAAAAAAATGGGATGCATAACATTCCAAATAGTGAAATTTTACATAAAATTTAAGTACCGACTTGACGGTAAAAATTGTTGAGATCATTTCTGTAAGCAATTTTATGCTCTACATAATAGGTACATAGTTTGTTACCCTATCTCATTATTCAAGGATACATATTTGAAAAAGCTTCAAAAGCCATCTTATCTATCGTAATTGCAGCTTGTACTAGTTAATTCAGAGGTTTAACGCATAAAAGAAGTGGCCTTCTGCATACTGAATTCTTTTATTAATTTTTCTTTCGCCTCAAAACAATTTTGTTTTCAATGTGTATACTAGAATAGCTATTTATGTAATCAGTTATGAAAAGTATGATTTTATGTAACGAGTGTAAGTTCGCGGGACGAGCGAAGCGAGATCCCGCAATATCGCACGAGTTACAAGATTTTTTCTAATTTTCACGAAAAATGGGAAATACAAGTTTTTAATTTTGATCACTTACGTCATTTGGCTTGACATTTAATAGATGCTGATCTATTTTAACCAACTTTTCCTCACCAGTTAGGAAAAATTTTACTTTTCCTAACTGGTGATGAAAAGTAGAACGTTTTGACACTTACGTCAGTTTTGAAAAGTGTCACTTTATATGTCAAAATTAGAAAAATAAAATTACCTTGATCTTGCCAGCGCGTAACACATTTTTCCTCAACCGATGATTCTGGTGGATTTAGTTGGATTTGGTCTTCTATATTTATTATAGGAGATTCAGAAAAAGTATGTCCTTCATTAACAACACTGCTGGAGACATCTGGTGAAAGACGAACACCATTTTGAGTTAAATCAGCGTTCGGCTGTTCTTGTGTGATATTTTGCTGCAGACCAGATGCTGCATCCAATAATAATGGAACATAATTCAAATCTTTTTTGAAGTCTGGTTGCCTATAATAAGTTTCATGGATGTCTCGATGATGTCCCAAAAATTTGTGTAAAGTTTCTTGTTTATCTTTATTATTTATTATTAAATTAGATGATTTTGTGGCAAGTTGTTTTCTTAACAAAGTGGCTTTCATTCTATCAGGGTGTTCACATACCTTTTCTGCGATTTGTTTTAACAGAAAATATCCTCTGAGATATTTGTAAGCAGGTGCTTTGCTAGCTATTCCAAAAACAAATGGATTTTCATGACACACGCCTGCAGCTTCCCGATTTTGGATTAGGGCTTTAACACATGGTTCAAGATCGTTTTCAATCAGCAGAGGTACAGTTCTATTTAATTTTCCTCGAATGCTATATCTTTTAAAATGCTTTCCTCTTTCTAAAATATCATCATTATCTCCGATTGAACAACATGTTTCTAGATAATCTGTTATTTTGAAACGTTCAGTTTCCCCGGGACGTCTTCTATTATAAACGATAAGATTGACCAACAGTGCTTTAGCCATTTCCAACCACACCTTTTGAGAGAATTTCTTATGCAATTCTTCATAGGACTTGATCGCAGCACTACGGGAATGTTCAAGTACAGCCTGAATATCTTTAATAGTAGGCAATACAACCTGTTTCCTCCTATACCTCGCCGTTTTATTTTCCACAACAGTTTTATTTATGGTAGATGGCAAACCTGTTCGAAGAAGAGTTGAGAAGTACTGAACTTTTTGTATTCCGTCTGCGTTTTCCTCCTTTATGTATTGAGCCTCCAATAAGCTGGCAACATATTTTAGTAGAGTACCCAGAGCAGCTGCTGTATCAGGTGCTTCGTATATTCCTGTGGAGTTGTTTAACCGAGCGACCTTATTTATAGATGAAATTACAGCATCAAAATTAGTTGGGACAAAACAAGAAGTAAAATCTGTGATATTATCTGATAAGTTAATGGCCTCATTTAAAAGGCGCCCAATCAATCGTAAGTTGCTCCTTATCATCGCATGATTATGTATGGACTTATACTTTAACGTTTGTTCATTACCATATAAAATAACTAATTTATCGTTTAATATTCTAGAGGAAACATCATCAATTCTTAACGTTGGTAATATTTGTTCTTTCAATATTGGATTAGCCAATGGATGTATGGTCATACACAATAGCTTTCCCTGCACTGACAGCTGTTTTGTGCTATATTTTTCTCTATCTGGAACACATTTTTTCGTGTGAGAACTAAACCATTGTTTGTTCATTGTTCCTTTGCAAATGGGACAGTAAACTATTGCAGAACTGGTAGACTTGCATACTCTTCTAGAAATTATTGGGATTTGTGTATTATTCAAATTGTGCTTATAGTTTCCTTCTTTACGAAGATTATCGATTAGCATTTTTCTAGATTTATCGCCTGAAAAAAATGAATATATATGAAATTGTTTAATCTAGTATATACAGAGTGTTATTTAATTAAGTACGTGGACAAACTTCAAGGGGCGATTCTTTGAGTGATTAGACGAAAAGTTTATATAAACATAAGTTCCATAATGCTTGGTTTTCAACAGTGTCAAAAATTTTTTGGATTTTTTTTCCGTAAATATCTTATTAATCCTTTAGCCTATTTTGTTGAAATTTGACAGTGTTATTAGTAAGTCCAGTGGCATCCCGGAAGGCATCTGTACTAATATTTTTGACAAAAACAATGTGCATCACCGACTTTTTTGCAATTTTCATATTATTTTCGCATTAAGCAACTAAAAATACAACTTTTTTCTTTCTAGCGTTTTTTCGTATTTTGCTTCGTTTTTGAAAAAAAAAAAAGAAATAAAAATCACTTTATTCTTTATTGCATGTCCCTGGGACAACAATTTTGCAGGATACTAAAAATTCTGGGAAGAAAAAAGTTGTATTTTAACTACTTAATGTGAAAAAATAAAAAAATTGCAGAAACGTCAGTGTCAAAAATATTGGTTCAGTTGCCTTCCGGGACGCCACTGGACTTTATAATTCTAATTTAGTTAGGGCTATTTTTTTTGTTCTAACTTTGTACACTTTAGTCATAATAAAAGATCAAAAGTTGTTCACACAAAAGTAACGGCGTAGTTATGGGCGGCTGACTATATTTGAACCTAATGAACAGAAATTATATTTTTATGTAAATTTAATTTTGGTGTATTTCCTATAAAAAAAATACTCCCGGTAAAATTTTCTAGGTGTCTTTTCATTATTTTAGATTATTTCCAATTTAAAGAATTATTTTATATATTTATTTAAAACAACGAAGAATTAATAATTCATAATATATCCATATCCATTTTATTGAATGCAAAGATGACATCGATTTTATAACAAACGTCTTGTATGAATTAGCATGTTATTATTTATAGCATAACAAGCTTTTCGAATTCGATTGAGTAGATCTCTATTATTGTGAAGCGGTGTCCTCTAAAGCTTATTTTTTAAGTAGGCCCAATACAAATTAAGGAGACTGAGGTCGGGTGATCGAGGAGACTAAGCTGGCCTACTTCGATTAACCTTTACCCGTACTACCGTCCCAACGAAAAACGCAGTAACCCTGGAAAACAGTTTCAAGAAAAACGGTGTCAACTATTCATGTAAAATTACTGTGTTTTACTTTAGCAACGAATGACGTTACCACGTGAGAATACTATTAAGAAGCACAGTATAACTGGTGTTACTGCGTTTTCGCTTAGGAAAGTTACTTTACTGCGTTTCTTCTTGGGAAAGGCTGACGTGTTTGAATGTTTATACTTGGAAAACTATAGAAATTTATGCATTACTGCATTTTTTCTTACGAATATAGGATTACTGCGTTTTAAAATTGCTAATCGTGAAATTTTATGATGCTGATACTTATAATTAAAGCAGTAAACTCTAAAAAGACTGTAATTTTTATTATAAATGAATAGTTACTGCATTTTTCCTAGTAAAGGGATGACGTATGAGTGACGAGTAGAGTTACTGCAAACAATTTCGTTTTTTAAGCAAAAATACATTTTTTTTCCAAAAACTATGTGGCTAGGATTGTAGATATAATTCCAAGAACACAGATTCAATTAAAATCTCAAAATCCACAAAGATCGACTTTACTGCATTTTTCGTTGGGACGGCAGCGTACCTATTTAACAATTCTCTCTCATAGAGTGGTATTTCATCCCACGTCTCCATGATCAATTTCCAGAAATTCTAGAAATTCAGTCAGTGTGGTAAAATTTATGGTCCAAAAATATTGTTGGGGCTACTAAAAAAATAAGGTTTATGTGACTACTCAGTGAAATTCGATAAGCTTGTGATGCAATAACAACAAGCTAATTCGTACAGGAAGGTCTTTCAAAAATTGATGTTGCCGTTGCATAAAAAAAAGATATAATTTTGAGCATTCATGGTAAATTAATATTTTTTTTTTGTCGTATTAAAATAATCCTTTAATTTGTTTAGCAAATAGCCTGTCTATCGAAATTAATTCCTTAAGATACCCATGATTAGAATAATCTAAATATCACGAATAGAAAGCCTTCTAGCAACTTTTATCAAAAATAAGGTGAGTTGGGGTAAGAGCGAACACATTTTTGATTAGTTGAACATTGAGTACAACATAAGCAAATAATAACTGAATTTGCTGCATTTCACAAATAGCATTTTTAGCAATTAAACTAAATACTTACGGTAGTGATATAAGATAATAATAATAATAATAATAATAAAGGTCTTTATTAGCAAAAAATTACAATAAAAATACAAATTTATAAATAAGTAGGGCGAGATTCAGGTCGACCAACAGAGATGTTGATCGTCTGTTCTTCCACCTATCAAATCGATTTAGCTCCTTAAAGCATATATGTAAGTACGAAGTACAGGTTTCCGATCTTGCCCCGGTAATGGGGAAAGATCAAATATAATCTTGGAATTCCGTACAACTCTTTATAAATTTTTTAAGGTTTTTTTTTTTAAGGGTTTTGTCAGTTTCAATAAATTACCTGATTATATTAAATATAGTAATTCCATCAATACTTTCAAAAGTCAACTAATCGAATTTATCAAAATTAACTATTGAAATGCCTAATTCTTGTCTATTAGAATGTTTTAAATAATATATGGACTACTACATAATAATATGTGTTTTTGTATATCGAACTACGCTATATTTACTTTATTATATTTTTGTTATTCTTTATTATTGTTTCTGTTTTTTCTCTTACTATTTTTTATTGTCGTCTTATATTTATGTACCTATTATCATTTAATAATTGTTTATATTAGGGATCCTATTTAATTAATAAAATTATTATTATGTAAATAGATGTGGGGCTAGATCGAATTCGGAACAAGCCCCTATGCAATCTCCTACCATTCCTAATGAGAAAATGTACAATTTTGTACTTGTTTATTATTTGGATATATTCGAACTTGCCCCGCATATGAAACAAAAAAAAGCCAAATTATGGAATGTAAAAGAAAAACTACGTTTTAGCGGCTAACTGACAGACCAGCGCGTGCTCGAATGAGTTTGCTTGAAACGGTTATACGAATGAGCAGTGACTCTGCGCATGCACTCACCTTACTATTTTACGGGAAATATATCAAATATCAAACTTTCAATATTTATATACAGGATGTTTGTTTTATCGTTCCCCATCCCATAACTTTTGAAACAACAAAGATAAAAAAAAAAATGTTTAAAAACAGTTATACCACTTTCTGTAAGCTACACAATTTGCTGCTATTGAAAAAATAACCAAGTCAGAACACAAATGAGCCTTTTATTTGCAAAAAATTACATTATTTAAATTATAAAATTTTTGAAAAATAAAACAATTCAGGTTTTTGTAAATTTGTGACAAATGTCACAAATTTATATATATCAATAAATATCAATGTCAAAAGTTAGGGCTGTAGAATGATAAATCACACAGTTAAAATCTGTCTGAAATCGAATACGTGTATTTATTGCTATTGTATTTACATTTCATTTTTTACATTATCGAAAATAGTTAGAATGGCAGATATATTGCAAATTAGGGCTGGGCCGACACCGATACCCAGAGTATTGCATATCTGCCGATTCTTACTAATTTTCGATACTTGACGATACATATAAGTTCAGAAACAAAAGTATTTGATTTCAGATACTTTTTTTAAATCCCAACTCAACTCTCCAGTTGGATTATTACTTTATGAAAAATAATACGCCGGCACCGTTTTCTTTCCAAATAGACAAGCCCCCGAACAAAAGCAGACATTCATCTTCGGAAACATCTCAATCTGAATCACTTGTTGGAAATTTAAGTCTTTAGCAGGTATAAAATGCAAATGTCGTACAAGTTTCTTTTTAATAAATAAGTTTCGATATTTTTTTAAAGTTAATTTTTTTGTAAGTCACTAAACAATTTTTATAAAAAGAGCAATGGAGATCACAGGCACATTTATATGACTGATGGTCAAGCAGTAGTGCACCTGCCTATCAGCCAAATGTCCCATGTTCAATTCCCGATTGTGGCAATGAAAAATACTGAGAGGGAGTTTTTTATCATACACGGATATTGGGTGTATGTCCCTTGTTTTTAAACGTGTAACCTCCTCCCACACAAGGCTTTTCTGAGCCTTTCCAGATAAAGGGGGTCGTAATTACATGTGGTGTTATTTATATTTATATTTATTTATAATCCAACGATTTTGGTAAAGAAATTGAATTACGTTTGCACGAACCGACTCAACCACTAGAAACAGCAAACAAGACGAACTTAGATTTACGAAACTCAAAAAACTGGCATCTCGCTATTTATCAATTCCATCTGGATCTATTCTTCAGAACAAATTTTGTCCGAAGTTGGTCACATAGTGAAACCAACCAGAACATCGTTATGTCAGAAAATGTATAGAAACTAATATTCCCAACAAAAATTGTACTTGTTGAATGGTTTCAGTTTTAACTTTCAGCGTTAATAAAAAACTGTTTTTTAAAACAAGTTTTTATCTGAATTTCAGATACTTTCAGATACAGTATTTGTATCGGCTAAAAGAGGTAGATACAGGTACAGGTACAGATACGGTATCGGTATCTGAAAAATGGTATCGGCCCTATTGCAAATATCAATAAAAACTAAAAGCACAATAATGCTGAAATTATTACCCATTAGAACTTACAATTAAAATTTACTTTTGGAGCTTACCTGGCAGCAAACAAGCAAATTCCTGTACACGTGGTTCATTTCCATGAAGTAGCACCAAATGTCTGGGTATTTTCACTACGATTTTTCCACAAAACAGACATGCCTGTCCTTTTGAAGGATATGAATGGTTCGACTGTTTTTTAACAATTTTTGGAGTTGCTGAAATATGACCCTAAAAAAATAAAGTTTAATCATACAGGTATCATCAACATGTGCTAATCAGTATGTGTATCGAATAGTTAAGGTATATAAATGCATACGACAAGATGCGCAGGGGCAACAATGTGTCATAAATACTGTGTACGGTTCGACCTGTTTCGCTTGTCGTCGGAGCTCGCAGACACATGGCAGTCTATGTCCTTCGACGACCGACCGAACCAGTGTTGTCATTTTCAAGGTATATATCTAATGATTAATGATTTGTTACAAGGTCTGTATCGATAAATCTTGTTACTTCAAATATGCGACACTTGTTGACGAGGAAATTGCAAAGCATTTTTATATAAAGATTGACTTTTCCTCGTAAACTTATAGATAAAAAAGTTTCCTATCCTTCGAACACAATCCGTGGACATATCGTATGTTACATAATGCAATTAATAGTATATTATATTACTAAGAGTAGAACGCACTCTTTTTTTGTGTTGAGCCCAGGGCGAAATACAAAAAAAGGCGTTCTACTCCGTGTGATATACTTTTTTTTCTTCAAGCGTATTGAAATGCAAAATTTTTTTTATTTATTTATTATAATTGTACAATTATTCAAATTAGCTCATCACAGCGACAGGCGCCTGAGACTCCGAATATCAACATAACCCACAATGAGTAATGACAGATGGTTTGTAGATAGCGCGTCACTGGCCGCTTTGGTGGGTTTCCGTACTAACATTATGTTACTGGTAAAAAAATTTCCATCACGGTGGCGTTCTGTATTAACATTTTGTTATTAGTAAAACAATGTCCTATTTCTAATTCTGTTTTTGGTAGCACAATTTAGACATTTTAATACGCTTGAAGAAAAAAATATTTTTTATCCTTAATTATCCACTTACACACCTGTAAGTGTGTAACTTGCTATGGCCCACTTATATCAGATGAATAGCCAGCGTAATTTTTAAAACTTATAAATAGCAATAATTTTCGAAAATAGAAAAAACAAATGATTATGTTTTACATAAAGGAAAGTAAACATCCTGTATCTCGATAACAGGCATTTGCGGGCTCATGTCATTATAAACTTATCTCAGTTTATTAGCTGTAATAGCTATAATTAGCTGAAAAGAACAAAATAATCATATATTAAATTTTTTGTTATATTGCATCTTTTGACTACACTTTATTAATGATGGAACGATTACTATTATTTCATGATTATCAGTTTGCTACTTTACTTCATGCCTCATACTGGTTTAAACTAGATAACAACGACTGGTGCCAGAACAGCGAGTCCGCAAAATTTTGCAAATATTTTTTTTCCAAATAAAAATTCTATTTCGATAATTAAATGAATGTTATTGTGACAATAATAAATAATTATGTATGTAAAAGTTGTTATTTTTTTTTTATTTTCAAGAATAAAGTTTATTTTGTATTAATTTTTTATTTACTAATCATATTCGTAATTGTGCAAACACGAATCGTTGCATTACTACTATTTATTATTAACACTTACATGTTCTTCCTCCTTCCGTTTCTGAACTAATTCTTCCTTTGTGTATCCCTCTTTAAGTATTATGGATTCATAGCACCAGATCGTTTTCTTCTCTTCAATTCCATCACACTAAAAATAAAAAAAATTACAAATAAAGGGTCAACTTTGAAGTGCCCGTTGTATATTGTATATTTTTGAAATCACAAAAAACGACTAGTCTGATTTTCAAACAAAATATAGTGTGTTCCATTTAAAAAAAATAGTTTATATGCGTAGCTCTTCTAATTTCCGAAATATATATTTTTTAAAGTATACTTTTAAATCTTTGAAAAAAAAAACCCTATAATTTTGTTATCGACATTTTCGACATTTTAAAATTCGTTTATAAATGGCCAAGTTAGAGGGGGTGAATTTATGGTACCTATATGTATTATTTTATTTGTAACCTATATGTATTATTTTATTTGTAATGAAATACCTACCCCAAAAAAAATGTATAAAAAAATTACCTTCGGTTTGTTAAGAATTTCTTTAACTACATTTTGAGCAAGTCCTTCTACTCCTTCTTTAAGGTTTGTATGGATATCGTTATGTTGGTCCTCCTGTTGGGTTCTATTACCAGATCCAGAAACACAAATTTTTTCTTTTTCTAGGTTTTCTAAAACCTTCTGTTTCTGAATAAGCTTCTGCTTAGAGTATCCCTCTTCAATTATTGTAACTTTATAATAGGCTTTTTTTTTCCAAGGTACAGATGCCAGATTTCCATTACGCATTTTAAACTCTTTTGTTTCACACACATAATATATTCCATCATCAAACAAAACCAAAGCATAGGGAAACATTTTGTTAAAAACTAGAAAAATAATCTACTATAAATCTGACCAACAAGCTCCTAATTTCTTTTTCTGCTGTGACGTAATAGAATAAAAACTCATGATTTGGTAATTATTTACTATACTTATAAGGATGCTAAAAATTTCGTGAAATATTGCCAAAAAAAATCAAATAGAAAATGACGCTATAGTTATTAGGGTATAATATACCAGTATAAAACGTATGCAATACAAAAAATATGTATTTTAAAACTGTATTTTACAATTGTTTTATTATACTTAAACTAAGCTAACCTAGCCCCCAAATCAGGGCTGTAACTAGGCATAGGCAGACTAGGCACTTGCCTAGGGGCGCAAGGCCGTAAGGGCGCCAAACCCTAAATAGAGACCAAATCGCATTTTTTTACCTTATCTGAACCTGAACTACTCAACGTATCGTACGTCATTGTCATTGGAGACCCACCGTAAACTTTACAAATAATAGATAAGGTCCATACCTACCTAAATTGATACGTTTAGTTTTGTTGTTTTTATTTTGACTTTAAAAATTATATGAATTTGTATGGAGATACTTTTTTTTACGTATGTGTGCACCTACTTATACCAGACTTTATTTTGTTATTAAAAATCGTAGTTCAATTTGGGTGAAATTACTGAAGGAAATAGCTATAAATAGAATGTTTAAGGTAACATAGAATTTTTTCCAAGGACTTCAAAAATTTTAACAAAACAATTGCCAGTCAAATGAAAGTGGGAAAAACAAAGTAATCTTGAAAATATCTAAAATTAATATAAGTTTAATACAAATTTTGAGGTACTTGTAAAACACAATGACCTTGAAAAATCCTGAAAAATTTTTGTCTAGTTACGGCCCTGCCCCAAATTGTATTCCTATAAAATTAGAGCAAATAAGGCAATAAGCCTTTATTAAAAACATTATGTCACCTTCCTCAAAGAAGAACCAATATGCTGTGCCACTCTGTATCGTAGAACAGCGCATCTGTCATTTCATACGCAGTAGCGTGTCGCTTAAGCTGTAAGCAGAGATGGTCGTTTTATATCGGTGCTTTTTTCTTTTTTTTGCATCAAATAATATTTTTGAAGACACTTTAATAGAAAATTTTGAGAACATTATTCGTATATAAAAAGTGTATAAAGTGATAAAAAGAAGTTGGTAAAAATTTTCACAAAAAATATTTTTTTTTTGGAAAAACCGCGCACGAGCGGGGCATAAAAACTTGATATTTATTCGTGTTCAGCGTACTCGTTTTTAGGGGGATTAGGCAAAATTTCACGAATTTTAAGCATCTTTATAATTATACCTAAATATACAGGGTGTTTCACTTTTTTCGTTCATAACTTCTGTAAACGATAGAACATATCAAAATAATAGGAGATTTTCCTATAACGTTTTTCTCTAAAACGCTTCTTTTTCAAGATACAGGGCGTTAAACTTTCATGAAATTATCACTATTTATTCATTATCTCCTAAACAAATAAAGATTTTTTGTTTAAACTTTGTGCACTTTAGATATAATAAAAGACCAATTTTTTGACCTCCAAAAAGTTTTTCAGCGAAAGGCAGTGGCGTAGTTATGGGGTTCAGTTCGTATTTGAACCCCCTAAACTTCTACGCCAATGGTCAGAAATTATATTTTTATGCAAATTTTAAAACTTTGATGTATTTCCTATAAATAATTACTCTTGGTGATATTCAGTAGGAGGCTTTCTTTTCGAGATATTTAGATTATTTATAAGCAGATGTATACTATGCAATTTCTGTTGACAGGTTATTATTATTATTGCTTTTCTCTGAAAAACTTTTAAAATAAAAAAGTTGTTTTTTCTTAATGTCTAAAGTGTACAAAGCTTGATCAAAAAATCTTCATCTGTTTAGGAGATAATGAATAAAAAGTTGGTTTCTTTAAAGTTTAACGCCCTGTATCTTGAAAACGAAGCGTTTTGGAGAAAAACGTTATAGGAAAGTATCCTATTATTTTGATATGTTCTATCGTTTACAGAAGTTATGAACGATAAAAGTGAAACGCCCTGTATAATTACCCAAGATTTTATTAATGTTTAGTAATATAATAAAAATGGAAGAACTGAATAATTGTCTGCTACATAACTTGCCTTCGTGGCGATTTATTAAATTTTGGTATTTTTCTAATTACCACGATAGATTATTTTTAATAGTACGATCTAAATACCTATGGCTTCCTCACCTCTCAAGTGAGAGGAAGGCATATAGGTAGTATTTGTGGAAAAATTAAAAACAAATTTTTCTATTGCATTTCTGAACAAATCTCGACGGGAGATGACAAAATAGATGATTGCAGCAAGAAAAAAATTACCACGGCGGGGATTTGAACCTGGCACCCCTGAAAGATGAGTCTAATCAAATTAAAGCCGACCAAATATCCAGGGTGCCAAGCAAGGCGTCAAATATTTTTTGACAAAAAACGTTTCCTCTACGTGGCAAAGCCATAGGCCATAGACATCTATCTCTATGGACAAAGCCAACTTCAATTCATGTTCAGCAGGGCCGATAATGAAAAGGTGATATTTAAAGAAAATTTAATGGGATCTTGCAAATAACTACCCTGCTCGGACATCATACCTATCTAACTAAATATTATATAAAAAATACTTACCCACTTGTAGAAAAGAAATATTTTAAATTTCAAATTATCCACTCAAGTCTTTCACCAAGTAGATAGGTACCTAGAGCGTAATCAAATTCACAATCACACAATATCACAAAAATAGAACTTAGCTTTGAAAACCTTCACTACCTACTGAACTATTGAACAGTAAATATCTTGAAAGGCGAAACGCATTAATGTAGATCTGTGCATGAGCAACAGATAAATCCAACGCAATAGTCGCCAACTCGCAAGCCAGACTCAGTCAAGGGACCTAGAGCCAGGCAATCAGGCGTGCTGGAATAGCTAAGGAAAAGGCACGACTTACGAAGCTGGTTTGACGTCAGCATAATGCTCAGTTTGTTTTGCGCAAGAACGCCACAAATTCAACCAATTAGGATGCAGCACGCAAAAGCTACAAAAAATCTGCTGCGTCAAGTCGTTCCCATCCATTCCTTCGGCGAGGTGCTTTTCGCGGTTCGCGCCCTTTTCAATGAGGACTGAGGAGAGCCTAAACACAGCTCCGTGTGCCGGGTTTGTTTCTTGAATAAAGGTTGATGTCCTTGATTAATGGATATTATTTAAGTTTTTCATTTAAATATAACATAACCATGTTGGCACACGACCCCTAACCGATGTATTTAATTTAAAGAATGAACATTATTCTAAAAAATGTATTTTTAATAAAAAAAACCGTTTTTTATTTTAATATAACATACAGGGTGACACACTTAAGATGAAGACACCCTTGTATTTAATTTATTTTTAGAAGTAGAGATTTGAATTTCTGTACAGAAGTAGAACTTCAGGAGCTGCATTTCTTACATTACCAACTCGTCAGGTGTAACCTCAGCCTACTGCGACCTCGTGAATAGGACACATTCTCATTATTTTGCGTCGCGGTGGAGATATCGAAAAAAGTTACTAAAAAAAGTTGTTCAGAATCTTATTTTAACCGTAGATACCGAGTTTCGAGACAAAATTCGAATTTTGAAATTTTTTGTTATTTTCACAAAAGTTTGAAATTTTTGGCAGTTTTCACTAGTATGCCATGAAAACAAATGAGCAATTTCCTAATGTCAGTTTCAAGTTATTATACAAGCAAAATGCCATTAATTTAGGAGAAAAAATTGAAATTATTTGGTCATGATGCTCGAACAAAAAGAGAATTTGCGGAAAAAGTCAATGTAAGACATCCGCAGAAAAATCCTATTCGACATGGTACTGCAGCAGCTATAAATTCACGTTTTAAACGAACTGGAAGAAAAAACCTCCAATTGGCCGTCCAATTCGAACTCGAGTACGTAACTTTTTTGAAAATGACAAAAAATTTCAAAATTCGAATTTTGTCTCGAAACTCGGTAACTACGGTTAAAATAAGGTTCTGAACAACTTTTTTTAGTAACTTTTTTCGATATCTCCAACGCGACGCAAAATAATGAGAATGTGTCCTATTCATGAGGTCGCAGTAGGCTGGGGTTACACATGGCATTTGAGTTGAGTGATGTAAGAAATGCAACTCCTGAAGTTCTACTTCTGTACCGAAATATTTTGATGGCGCGGTCTGAAGAAGGAAATGCATCGTTACGATTTACATGAAAGTGATTGTGGAACAATAATTGTCTAGTTAATATACCGACTCGGTGGCGCAGTGGGCTAGAGCACGAGTGACAGACATGGCTCTGGCCACACTGCCTATCGCATCCGGGTTCAAATCCCGGCACCGGCACTGGCAATGTCGGTGGGTATGGATGTTTGTCTGCGTCTTTTCAAATGTGTAGCCCCCTTCCGGACAGCCTTTGGCTTTGGATTTGAGGGTTGTCTAATTTCTGCATGTGGTGTGTTTATGTTTATGTTAAAAAAAATATGTAGCTATTATTGTTTTTGTAAAACGTTTTTACGGCAAATGCCCGGTGTTCCGCCGTCCCCCATGACATTTTCATAAAATGGTAACTAATTGACAACAATTCAAAAGTGACAGCAGCCTACTATCGTTATCCGTTTGAAAATGAAACGAAATTCATAATCGCCCGTTCGTGTGGCGCACGTTGTATTAATAAAAATAATTTTTAAGATTTAAACTTTAACACCCTGTGTAAGGAAAACTAAGCGCCAAAATAAATAGTCACATCACAAAACTCATAAAAGTCACATTATTTTTGTTTAAAGAATCTGTGGTTAACGGCTTGACCTACTTTTTTTTAAGTGGTGGTCATATTATATCTAAGGAATATGTTTCGGCGACCCCATCCTCCGATGTTAAGCCCTGCCCCTTAAATATTTTACAGTGCGAAATTAGCTTTCTGGGCTTAATTATACCTAGTAGAAAATGTAAGAAATACTACGGCACCATCATTTTTTATGTAACTTTTAGCAAATTTAAATGAGAGGAGAAAGTATTCTACAAAAACGTATATGTATAGGTATGTGCCGTAAATGCATTTTATGTAGGTATGTTTTGGGGCATATCGTAAAATTTTAGAAATCGCTTTAAATAAGGTATAAACATAAATAACGTAATTTAATAATTTCAGGTACATACTACCTATAAGTAATTATTTCTTTGTTATGAGGGAAAAGGGAAACATATTATTCACAGGAGGTAAAATAATATTTGAGATGGCAGGTACAACCACTATCGAAAACACGCTTTTGTGCGCTGTTTATTGAACACAAACTAGATAATTTCTCACAATAGTCACAATACTTTCAGCATGCCGCAAAACTTCCACAATATAATATTAATCAACGCTTATACGGTCATGACTAAGAATCTCATAATTGTAATTAAAATAAAAAGTAAATTATTGGTTTGTTTTGTATGCTTTGGAGACATGTCAAGTTTATATAGCTTAATTTTCCAGGACTTGTAATTTACTAGATATATGGGTTGAGGACTTGGTTCTGGTATTTTTTCACTTTGCAAGTAAAATTTTCAATTTTATCTGTCTATTAGTAAGGGTCAAGACTGGCTAGATGGCGCTGTGACTAATGTCAAACAAAATATGATGAAACACGAAACCGTGGCTGTGAACGCGTGAACAACAAATACTTTACAATGGAAAGTAAATGATTTTTTTTAAATTGTTTACTTCTGAGAATTCTGGGGCATATTTAAAATTATATATAAGTGAAATACACTTGAGATAGGACCTTATGGTAAAATATTCTGGTTAATATTTAACGTATTTGTGAGAATAAATGATTGAGGGCCAGTCTTTTCACCTCTAGTTAACTTTATTCGGCAGTTATTTACTCACGATACAATTGTTACAACAATGAAAAACAACTTTAACTACCGGATAAAGTTAACGCGAAGATGAAAAAACTGGGCCTGAAGAAAATTAAAGTTTGGAGTGTAGGTATACTGTCTTTCTTTTATATCCCAAGAGTAATTTCACTTTTTAGTCTCTGGTTAGTTGGGTATTATCTCTGGTCACTAGCAGTAGATAGGTATATGTTCAGGTGAAATGCACAATTTATCAAGGTAGGGTGTTTACTAAATTTCAATTTGGCAGTGGCAGATATGGAAATACCTATGTATTTTTTTAATGGAACACCCTATGTTTTGATCCAGTAAGATGATTTATTTTTCTTTCTGATTACACTGATATAGCATACTTGACAGTTGTTAATATGAATAAATAACACCACAGGTGTCAGGAATGTGCTACGCACGTACGACGCCTCTGACTGTTCAGTAATAGCATATACTTATTGTCTATGGGTAATAGCTGATTTTACTTTTACAAAACACTGGATATTAAAAAACAGCGAACATAAAATTTATTTTCTTGTACATAAATGCCTTTCAACTTTCTCTAATCAACGCGTAAATTACTGTAATTTTATGCAACTAACAATACATAACGTTCTGTTATTATTATACAACCAACTATGCACACATGTTGAGAGCCAACTGTCTGCGGCTGGAAGTTACCCAAAGAGAGATAGCTTTATATCCACACCTTACATTATAAAAGAGAAGGGTGAAAACGGGACGTCGTAACTATTCTGGCACAAGATATGAGTCATCTTGGAGTCTATTTCTATTATAATAAGTATGCAGTTTGAGGACTACGCAACTACGTATGTTTATGTTTTCACTATTTCACTTCAAGCTTTGAGGACAGGGCGCGGACAGATTGGTATGTCGACTTTAGACATTTTATCTGACACTGATAAACAAATCTCTGTATTTTCATGTAAAAAATATATTATAGATATTTAATACTCGTCCGTTGTGAAACGGATTTTTACACGAACATATTTTTTTCAGAAATATTGTAACATTTTTTTCAACCAGTATTATTTAATTTCAATGTTTATCAAATTTCTCTAACATATCTACTTTGGACCTTTGGAAGCACTTATATACCTACATACCGACATACCACGACTGAGCAGAATTTCCTAAATGTAGCGAAAATGAAAAATAAATTACCTATTGCATGGCTTGATTCTATAATATACATGCTTTGGAGACTTGTCAAGTTTGTATAGATTTATTTTCGAGGACATTGTAATTTACTAGATATATGGGTTAAGGACTTGGTCCTGGTATTTTTTTACTTTGCAAGTAAAATTTTCTGTCTATTAGTAAGGGTCAAGACTGGCTAGATGGCGCTGTGACTAATGTCAAACAAAATATGACGAAACACGAAACCGTGACGTGACGCGTGAACAACAAATAGTTTACAATGATGGAATGTGAATGATTTTTTAAAAATTGTTTACTTCTGAGAATTCTGGGGCAGTTATATTTAATATTATATATTATAAGTGAAATACATTTGAGATTAGGACCTTATGGTAAAATATTCTGGTAAATATTTCACGTATTTGTGAGAATAAATGATTGAAGACCAGTCTTTTCACCTCTAGTTAACTTTATTCGGCAGTTATTTACTCACGATACAATTGTTACAAGTTACAATAATGAAAATCAACAACTTTAACTGCCAGATAAAGTTAATAGCCCAGTCGTCAGAGCAGTAAAAAGGACTCTACCTGAAAATAATTCACGGAGTTTTGATTTTCGGTGCATGGAGTAGTATGAGGTGTCAATAATAACATGTCCATTTTGCGACCTCGAAATCCTTGTGGAAATTTAAAAAAAAATCATGTTTTTGCGAAAAAAATCATTATTTTCGAAATATTTCGGTTCTCGTGCGTTTTAGGAAAATATGCTTCTATACAAAAATGAAGGGGACTAAATTTGCTACAATTTATGTTCCTTTCATTTTTACTGTAAAGTTGATAGTTTCGATGCTGCGGGTCTGTAAATGTACGTACTTCTTATCGCATTCGCAGAAATTCCTGCTTCGCGAGTTTCCGTGGACATTTAGAGACTTTTCGTCAGTAGTATGCGCATGGAAATCCTACCTACAAACATTCATGCTATCATATGTGTCACTCATTTCCTCACCACCTTTGCGGTAGAGTATAAGCGGCGCGTTATTTTTTTTGTAGTTTCCCAGTAGGCCTAATCCACGAAGCTAGATTAATTTAAGTTTCCTTCGCTTTGTACGTGTAGATGACTCTGGTTTTCCAAGCTCTCCAGCTTGTGATACGTCACTTTCGCTGTCATTGGATTCCAATTCTTGGTCGTCACCCAATGTTTAAATTATTCCATCTATCATGGTTGTCGGAGCTGCATCTTCTTCTTCATCACTTTTATGCAGAAAGTCTTGCGCATTATTGCAGGAGGCGCCGTTAATTCATCCACATATGTCAGTGCAATGCAACCCTGTTTCCTGCAGCCGCAGGCAGGTCCACAGCCTTTTCTGCATTTACGCGAAATGCATTTTAGTAACTCTTCTGGCACGAGGTCCTGCAAAGTCGTTATTGGAACAAGTAGTTCATTTTTTTTCCATCCCCAGTTTGTAGGTGGTTTTTCATTACCACGCCAAAATTGAACCTGGTAGTAAATATTACACTTACATGTCATCATATTATGTGGATGTATTATAACTGTGCCTCCTGCGATAATGCGCAGAACTTGCTGCAGAAAATTGATGAAGGAGAAGATGTAGCTCCAATAACCATGATAGATGGAATAATTGAAATATTTGGGTGACGACTAAGAATTGGAAGCCAATAAGGACGGCGAAAGTGCCGTATCACAAGCTGAAGAGCTTGGAAAACCAGGGTCATCGAGATGTACAAAGCGAAAGAAACTCAATTAATACAGATTCGTGGATTAGGCCTACTGGGGAATCCACGAAAAAAAACGCGCTGTTTACTCTACCGCAAGGGTGGTGTGGAAATTAGTAGCACAAATAATAGCATAAATGTTTGTAGGTAGCATTTCCATGCACACTAATGACAAAAAGTCTCTAAATTTCCATAGAAACTCGCGAAGCAGGAGAAATGTCTGCGAATTCGATAAGAAGTACTTACATTTAGAGACCCGCAGCATCGGAACTATCAACTTTACAGTAAAAATGAAGGGGACATAAATGGTTGCAAATTTGGTCCCCTTTATATTTTTCCTAAAACGCACGAGAACCGAAATATTTCGAAAATAATTATTATTTTTGCAAAAACATCATGTTTTTGCAAAAATAATAATTATTTCCAAATTTCCACAGTGACTTCGAGGTCGCAAAATGGACATATTATTATTTACACTTGACACTACTCCATGCACCAGAAATCAAAACGCCGTGAATTATTATTTGCAGGTAAAAGTACCTAACGACTGGGCTATAACGGGAAGATGAAAAAACCGGGCCTGAAGAAAATTAAAGTTTGGAGTGTACTGTCTATTTCTTATATACCAAAAGTAATTTCACTTTTTAGTCACTAGTTAGTTGGGTATTATCTCTGGTCACTAGCGTAGATATGTTCAGGTGAAATGTACAATTTATCAAGGTAAGTTGCAGGGTGTGTTTACTAAATTTCAATATGGCAGTGGCAGTAATAAAAAACAAATGATTGTATTTTTCAGATATGGAAATACCTACCTATATGTTTTTTTTAATGGATCACCCTATGCTTTGATCCAGTTAGATTTGTTTTTCTTTCTGATTACACTGATATATAGCATACTTGACAGTTGTTAATATGGATAAATAACACCACAGGTTTCAGGAATGTGCTACGACGTACGACGCCTCTGAGTGTTCAGTAATAGCATAGACTTATTTTCTATGGGTAATAGCTGATTTTATTTTATCAAAACACTGGATATTAAAAAACAGCGAACATAAAATATATTTTCTTGTACATAAATGCCTTTCAGCTTTATCTAATAAACGCGTAACTTACTGTAATTTTATGCAACTAACAATACATAACATTCTGTTATTATACAATCAACTATGCACACAATGACTGTTATTATACAATCAACTATGCACACAATGACATGCTGTGAGCCAACTGTCTGCGGCTGGAAGTTACCCAAAGAGAGATATGCAACTAACAATACATAACATTCTGTTATTATACAACCAACTATGCACACATGCTGAGAGCCAAATGTCTGCTGCTGGAAGTTACCCAAAGAGAGATGGCTTTATATCCACCTTCGTAGCCACCCAAGAACGATAAACTGAAACCACCCTTGGTAGCCACCGCAATACGCCACCTTACATTATAAAAAGAGAAGGGTGATAGCAGGACGTCGTAACTATTCTGGGCCCAAGATATGAGAAGGTATGAGTCATCTTGGAGTCTATTATAGTGTATGGTAATTTACTAAGTAGTATGCATTTTGAGGACTACGCAACTACGTATGTTTTCACTTCAAGCTTTGAGGACAGGCCGGGGACAGACTGGCATGTCGACTTTAGACATTTTATCTGACACTGATAAACAAATCTCTGTATTTTCATGTAAAAAATATATTTTAGATATTATTTAATACTCGTCCGTTGTGAAACGGATTTTTATACGAACATATTTTTTTCAGAAATATTGTAACATTTTTTTCAACCAGTAATATTTAATTTCAATGTTTATCAAACTTCTCTAACATATATATGACTGATGGTCGAGAGCGTAGTGTACCTGCCTCTCACCCAAAAAAAAGTCCCGGGTTCGAATCCCGGCCGTGGCAGTGGAAAATACTGTGAGAGGGATTTTTCCACTATATACGGATATTGGTTGTGTGTCCCTGGTCTCTGAATGTTAGCCCCCTCCCGCACAAGGCTCTGCCTTCTGGGATAAATGGGGTCGTAATTGCATGTGGTGTATTTATATATTTATATTTTGTATATCTACTTTGGACCTTTGGAAGCACTTATACCTACATACCTAGGGGTATTTTCCAATATTTTCCATCAATCGAAATGAAAGTGGAAATTTGCATTTTCCTAAAATATACCTACGCATTTTAGTTTTCAAACCTCAAATTATTGAAAACCAATCGGTAGATTTTCTTTTATTTAATTTTGAAATTTTAATGTATATTCGTGACGTCATTAAGCGAAAATTAGGGAATTATTGTTTCAAATGTTACCGCAGTTAGCAACACTAAGACAACACTGATCTGCCTATGGGCTTAAACAGCTTAAATTATCTTTATTAAACATGGAACAAGGTTTTGTACAAGCTAAATCCGGTAATTTGTCAGTCATAGACCCTTTTATGATATCTTTGTTTTTCATGGACAATACTGACAATACGAGTTATTTAAGTTCGGAAATAAGGGGGTAAAAAATGTGAGGTTAGTATACTTTGCTCTGAAAATTAAAGTAAGTAAGTATAAATAATGAATGTAAATTATTCCATATTAAAGGGCAACAAGGGAGAGTTATGGAGACGCGGCAGTAGGGTATGTACAGTTGAAAAGAGAACAATATTTGTACTGTAAAGGGAAAAGTTAGCCCGGAACATAAGGTTCGAAGCCAAACGTACAATGTAACTATTATAATAGATGAGGCAGAAGACAAAGTAGTGTCATCAGAGTGTCACGACTGTGTTGCTAGTTCTGGTAAGATATAAAGTTATAATGTTTTATATATATTAATTTTCATATAAATATTTTTAGGAGGTTGTAAACATGCTATAGCATTTTTGTACTGGCTACTAAGAAAGTCTGAAGAACCTAGTCCAATAGCAATTGAATGTTATTGGAAAAAACTCTTATTGGCAAAAGTGGGAACTACAATAAAAACTTTAAAAACTGTCGATTTAAAGTTTGGCGATAAGCCTCCACAGCTGTCTGAAGTACAAGATTTTCTTTCTAACGTAATTGCAAAAGCAAAGGAAGAAAAATGTGAAGGAAATGTAGTAAAATATTTTGAATCTCCGACAGTATATAAGAGACTCTCTGTTCACATATTAAATTTAAATTACGTAAACACTGAGTAATTCTGACGTAAATAATTTTATGGAACACTGCAAATTACACGTCAGATAATTTTTGTAAAACAGTGGAGAAAGAAACCCTTAGCCAATACAAGACACCTGTTTGGTTTGAACTGCGCTATGGAAGAATAACTGCATCCAAGATTTACGAAGCATCAGTTTGTTCTACTCTTGATGGTTCGTTAGTCAAACAAATTCTTGGAGCTGTAAGTTTACCAGACGAGACTTGGAAGAAAGAGTGTTGAAAGTAGTCGCAGAGAAAAAGAAAATAAAGTTGACGAGAACAGGTTTATTATTAAACAGGCAATATCCACTCCTGGGAGCTTCACCTGATTCAATATCAGATGATTATGTCATTGAAGTAAAATGTCCATCATCTGACAAAAATGTTGCTCATTATTTTGGGAAGGGAAACATAAATAAAAAATATTTAGGTCCGTTCTTTTCGTCTACACTTAGTGCAGTATCATGTAGTACAGCGAAGGATTGTTGTAGCCGGTACTGAGCTAGTTCTGTGAGTATTCAACGGACGAAAAGAACGAATTTGACGTTGATTCCAACACATAACCAATTAAATTATAACTATAGACTTCTAAACATGTAATACGCTGAGTAACACATATTTATCAATAAAACTAATTGAAATGGACGTCGAGGATGTTTTATTTTTATATTATTGTCAATTTTCAAATAGTAATAATTATTATTGTTGTCCATTATATGTAGACATTTATTATATATTATATACTATAATAAATTATGTAGATTAATTTAATTTACATACATATAAACACAAGAAACTTTCCAGAAAGCGAGAAAGCAATGACATTTGACATTTCATCAAAAAAGTAATCTTTGATTTAACTTCATATTTATCCCTTCCCAATTTTTACACCACTGCACTATCCACACCTGATCAAAAGGAGGTGTAGTTTGTACAGTTCTGGTGTAGCTACACTTGACGAAAAGAATGTTATTAGAGCCGCTACGCTAATCGAAAAGAACGTCAATTTGAGCTACACCTACTGCACTTCTAACACCGGTGCAATTAGTGTCGACGAAAAGAACGGACCTTTTATCCCAAATTCAGTTGCAAATGTTATTTTCCAGCAAACGGTTAGGTTTGAAGCTACTAAAGTAGAAATTCAAGAGGTGCAATTTGACAGACAATTTATTGAGGATATAATTATAAAATCAATGGAATTTTGGAAAATTGCTATTTACCCACGATTAGTGAAATGACATTTAAATATAAATATTACATTAAAACAGAATCACTTTTAATTTTGTTTTATTAGCTGCTAAAAATACATGTATACATAGTTTATAATAGTTAATATTGTGTTTATTCAAATATATTTAGTATACAGTCTTAATAAAATAAAAAAATTAAATAAAATTGTTTTTCATGAAAATTTTGTTATTTTATATTATGACATTAGTTAGGCATATCACATAAGATGGACCAATCTCTGCATGATTACAAAATAATGCCATACATTTATAAAACCCAACATTGGTCTGCTTTCGACAACTCCTTGTAAAATATGAAGTACACTTTACCACTTCTAATACAATTATTTTATTAAAGGGCCCTGAAAATTTATGATGCCACATGCAAAAAAAACTACATAATCTAATTTCCATGCCATATTAAAGTCTATACACGCATGTGGTTTCAACATTTCAAATTCCCCGAGTCTTCGAATCACTCTTTCGATGTGAATCCTTAAGCTTGCTATCCTTTTGCTTAGTTTTACATCTTTAGTGCTTTTTGATCCAGACGCAATACTCGGAGGCCTATCCAACTTAAATTTTTAGTTGCTAATAAAGAGTCAATGTGCTTAAAGCCTCTATCTGCCATGACACCACAGTGTTGTGGCAAAATGTCTATATATCCAGATTGCTTAATAATTTCGGAATTTGTCACTCTTCCGCCAAAGCCAGTGGAAACAAAATTGACTACACCATCTGGAGTGGCACTTATTAAGTATTTTAAAGTATTACCTTTTTTATATTCAGACCACGTCAACGATTGATGTAGGCTGTTAGCAGGCTGTTCAATCTGTACTTCAAAACAGTCTATGATTGATTGAACATTTCAGTACCTTGCTCTAAATGGTATTGGTCGATTTTCTTTAAATAGATCAGGTTGTGGCCAAAAAATGAAACTCTTAAAATAACCTGCTAAAACAGGTAAATCTTTTGTAAATATTTTGGGACACAGCAGACATACCGATACCAAAATCGCAATACAGTAGAAACTGTCATTTAAACGTATTTTCTTCAATACAATTAAAATGTGTCCATAACAAATTTTACTTTCGTCTTCTAATACTTTAACAATAAAATATGTATCCTTAGGTAATCCTAAATAAAACCGTGAATGGTTTTCAATCACTAATAAGGTTCTGTCTATACTTATTTTCTGTATATAATAGGTATCTTTACAATCAACCATCACTTCATTGTCTGATGAACTACTGCCTTGAATTTGTGAAGACGCGAGTGAAGACGACAAATTTGAAGCTAGAGAGGATGCAGAGGACGATTGAAGAATGACACTTTTCTGTGGCGAACTCCCAGACAAAGTGATTTTTTCTGGTGAACTTTCAGCAGATGATGTTTGGGCTGATGTAGTTGGTTCCTCAAATAAAACTCGTTTCACAGACGAAGACGATTGTGTACTTGCTCAAGTTTTTCTATTTTTCTTTTTTTTAGAAGTCACTTACTTAGTTGAGACACATCTTTAGGAATTTCTTCGCCACTTAAATTTTTATGGGGTACAATATAGTTTTCTTTAAAATAAGTTTCTGTTGCATTAACTTAAATCCAATCCAGTTTTCACAGTCTTCCTCTAACTAAAACAAATTAATTAACATTTATACTTCTAAATTAAAATAACAAACTAACATCGAAGTGGTCCTCACAACAATAGTAATTTCCTGAAGTATGTTTAGGAATTTTGTGTCTTCCTACAGCAACACACCATTCTCTCCTAGTTTCCTCATTCAATGGTACAGTTAGAAATATTTTGTTGGAGGTAAAAGATGTATTTTTGCATGTCGGTACAAAGCAATACTTGGCAGCCTTTTCGACATCCTAGAAAGCAAAATTAACAGTACTTTTGCAAATTCAACAAAACAGTCGAACTCACCTCTGCAAATTACGATATTTACTCCTACTACTAAATATACACTTGTAATAACAACGTAAATAGAATTCAACAAAGAACTATTGCCTTTTGCCAAACACAAACAAAAGTGAAGTATGAAACGAGCGTTGACATATTTTTAGCAGCGACACCACCCACACGAGTAGAAAGATCCTAGAAATCAATAGAAACATGCGTTTTTTGAATTTTCGCTTAATGACGTCACTTACATATGACACTTTAAATAATTAATTTTTAGGTTAAAATAAACTCAAAATGAAAATTGCAGAGACACGTGTCTCATCTTTTTCTCTCTAATTTCCATATCTGACTTTAAAAAAAAGTAGGAACATACCCCATTTCCTAAATGTAGCGAAAATGAAAAACAAATTACCTATTGGCTTGATTTTATAATATACATGCTTTGGAGACTTGTCAAGTTTGTATAGATTAATTTTCGAGGACATTGTAATTTACTAGATATATGGGTTGAGGACTTGGTCCTGGTATTTTTCCATTTTGCAAGTAAAATTTCCTGTCTATTAGTAAGGGTCAAGACTGGCTAGAGGCGATGTGGCTAATGTCAAACAAAATATGACGAAACACGAAACCGTGAACCCATTTCCTAAATGTAGCGAAAATGAAAAACAAATTACCTATTGGCTTGATTTTATAATATACATGCTTTGGAGACTTGTCAAGTTTGTATAGATTAATTTTCGAGGACATTGTAATTTACTAGATATATGGGTTGAGGACTTGGTCCTGGTATTTTTCCATTTTGCAAGTAAAATTTCCTGTCTATTAGTAAGGGTCAAGACTGGCTAGAGGCGATGTGGCTAATGTCAAACAAAATATGACGAAACACGAAACCGTAACCGTGAACGCGTGAACAACAAATAGTTTACAATGGAATGTGAGTGATTTTTTAAAAATTGTTTACTTCTGAGAATTCTGGGGCAGTTATAGTTAATTATAGCTGTATTCTTTTAACCAACAGTCTTAGTTATTCTTAGTATTTCTTAGTTGTTTTAAGATTACGCATAGAAAGTTTATGCATAAAATGATAACTTCATTCGACCAGCATAACCTTAAAACAACTAAGAATAGCAAAGACTGTTGGTAAAAAGAATACAGCTATTATATATTATAAGTGAAATACATTTGAGATAGGACCTTATGGTAAAAATTTCTGGTAAATATTTCGCGTATTTGTGAGAATAACTGATTGAAGAAAGTAAAAGTTTGGAGTGTATTATAGGTACTGTCTTTTTTTTATATCCCAAGAGTAATTGCACTTTTTAGTCACTAGTTAGTTGAGTATTATCTCTGGTCACTAGCAGTAGATATGTTCAGATAAAATGCATAATTTATTAAGGTAAGTTGCAGGGTGTTTACTAAACATTTTTTCAACCAGTATTATTTAATTTCAATATTTATCAAATTCTTTAACATATCTGCTTTGGAAGCACTTTACTTTATATGTTATTGTCCACTAATATACTATTGGTTTTATTCGATTATGTCAAGAAGTGCCGTTTATTATTGAACCCGTTGTTTGGACTAAAAACCTAACCTAACTTTTTTGCCTGCTTACCTTTTATTACGAATATGCTTTAGGGACTATCAAGTTTATATAGTTTATTGTTTGAGGACTTACTATAATTTACTAGCCATATAGTTTAGGGACCTAGCTATTAGCATTACTCAGAAACTGCTCATTGGACATTCTATAATCGTGTTTGATCATTGGCCAATAACGAAAAGTTTGCACTTGCGCATTAGCAAGGCCACGCCCACCTTTCTTCATCGCGTCCTCGAAACAAGCCGTTGAGTCGCTGAAACGAATAAATGTCCTCGTAGCATACCTGTTATTCAAAATTTCGTCCGCAATGCTACTAAATAGTATACATATATATATATATATATATATATATATATATATATGTATATATATATATATATATATATATATATATATAAAATTATGCATTTATAGTATATAGTGATTTAAACGCCACAGTAAACACTATCTACATGGATCAAACAAACATTGTAACATGTAACATTATTTGCTTCTTTTTACATTATGTATTGGCTAGTCGAAGGTATTTCAAGCAATGTTTTATTTGAGAAGTGTAACATATTCTTTATAACTAGTAATTCAAATAATATTTCTATAAAAATGTTACCAATTTTATAATTCGGTGAACTGTTGCCCTTACTTACCATTTTCCATTGCGCCACCGTTTTTTTTTGGGCCATCAGTAGAGTGGTAATGGCGGAGCTGGGTCTCCCCCCACCCTTTTTTGTGGTGGGGGGTTATTAGGGTAATTAGAGTAATGTAGGTAATTAGACTGATGTAATTGTAATAGAGGTAATTAGAGTATTGGCGGTAATTAGACTGATGTAGTTGCAATAGAGGTAATTAGAGTAATGTGCAGTAATTAGACTGATGTAATTGCAATAGAGGTAATTGGAGTGGTGCAATGCAATTGTAGTTGTAATTAGTGTATGTACCGATATGTGTTAGAGTACTCCAAGTAGTGGTGGTGGGGTAGCTCAGCTAGACTGCTATAAAGATGTAGTCGCAACACAAAATCATTTTTATCGTGAACCATCTACAGCTAACAAATCAGCCTAGTGCAGTCAGTGACTTCAGTTATTTCAAGTGAGCAATATTTTATATTACTCTTTATAATTCTTTCATTATATTCATTTTAAATATGGCAATTTTCGAAGTTGACTTATTAGCACTTAATGAGCTAATAAATCAAGATATGCAGGTTTTAGAGCAAAGATCCATTTC